>VZTO01015114.1:16108-27678 GCA_013400615.1 Syrrhaptes paradoxus
AGAGTTGGGGTTGTTCAGCCTGGAGAAGAGAAGGCTCCGAGGAGACTTAATAGCAGCCTTCCAGTACCTGAAGGTGGCCTACAGGAGAGATGGGGAGGCACTCTTTATCAGGGGGGTAGTGATAGGAGAAGGGGTCCTTTCTAACCCTAGCCATTCTATGATTCTATGATTCTACTATTTCAATTGATATAACAGAAATATCTAAAGGAACTGGAGCAAGAACTTATTTTTCAAGTGTTCTTGGAAGGCACAGTTTGCTTAGTCTGCAATATTGTATTGTGATTTCAGAATTGTGAAGAAAAATAAGAACTGCAAATAGCTTTATAATCACTGAGATTTTGGTTGCCCACAGTATTAAAGGCTTTTCTGGAAATGAAAAACACCCATCTCACCTTACACTTTCCCCCAAAGATGTACATACACTCAAGGAGCAGCACTGACAGGGCAGGATCTTGCCAGCCAGAGCCCATCCAACCCCCCATGAAGGAGCAAGGCTGGTGCAGTCAGCCACAGCCCCTGTCACCAGGGATGCTTGTCGTGACAGCAGGGCCAAGATCCAGCTGGGACATCAAGTCAGTGGGTCAGCATCTGGATCAGCAGGGCACAGGCACAACATGGCTGCAGCATAGCTCAGGCGGGGATCTAATACAAGAGCCCCAGCCGCCCCAAGTGAAGGAGGAGGGAGCCCCAGCTCAGTCTTCCCAGCAGACCTGCTTGGAGCAAGCCGCCAAGAATGCCCTTCCTTTATCCACCAGCGCTGTGGCCCTGTCGTAGAAGGCCACCAAATTTGTCAGGCACAGTTTTCCCTTGGTAAAGCTATATTGGTTGTCACTAATCACCTGACAATAACAGATAAACTCACTGCAGCAAAATTATTGGTGGGAGTGTGGTGGAGTCTCCTTCTCTGGAGACATTCAAAGCCCGCCTGGATGCGTTCCTGTGTGATCTGATCTAGGCGTTCCTGCTCTGGCAGGGGGATTGGACTAGATGATCTTTCGAGGTCCCTTCCAATCCCTAACATTCTGTGATTCTGTGATTCTGTGATATATTGCTGAATCTCTCCCAAATTTGTAGAAGCTGTACAACTTCAGTTTATCAGCTCATGGCTCAACCTCAGCCTGGTGATAGGTTAATTTCCTAGTATGTTTCCATGCTCTTGGTAAAGTTGTTTCTGTAGTATTCATATGGCTGGAAAATTCCACAAATTCCGTGCTTTTACGTCCATCTTTCAATGTTGCTGTCTTCCACTCCACGTATTGCCTTGAACTGTGGTTATATCTCCCAATTCACAGATAATAATTCTAAAGGTTTAAGAAAATCTGAAGTGTTTGTATAAAAGAGAGTATTTGCCCACTTCCTCTTAAAAATAGATCCCGATTGTATTCATGGGTACAGATTGTGGACATCTTCAAGGACATCTCTGACAGGAGGAGGAATGTCTGGAAAGTGTCATTACAGAGAAAAATAAACTGTCAGCTCTCCTCTGTTCTAGGGACTGAGTTGTGGTAAAACAGAAAAGGGAAGGTCATACAAAGAAAACGATCTATGAAACTACTTTTTCCTTTTAAAAAATAGAACAATAGTTTCACAGAGAATTTTAAAGCCGTCACTTCTGCAAAAGAAAATCAGTATTTCCCTCCTTGAAGAAGTGAATTTTCATTATATGTTTCCGTCTCCAATGCCTCCAAAATACAGCTGTGAGTGTAGAACTGCAAATTATCTCCTTTCTACGGAGATGTTTCAGCTCTTCAGGAGCACTTGCAGGCACCAGGATTCATGTCACACTTTCAGATTGTCCCTTCCAGTCCTATTTCCTTCAGGAAGTTTTACTACCTTTTAAAGTCAATGGAAGATAACTGTATAAAACTGAAAATGAAATATTGAAAAAGATATTTTAATACTCCATTTTTAATTAAGAGTGAGAGAGTTGCCTTCTACAATCTGGCATTACTTTGTAACCTGGAAATACTCTACAAAGCTGTAAGTTTCTCCAAGTTGGTTTTTTATTTCTGTGACAAGTAGTTCTACAATATACATAGAAAAATAAGAAAAAAAAATTTTGTAGCTGACTATTCCCAAGAATTTGGAAAGTCTGAAATCATGGTGAGTCCAGATTATATGCTGAAGTAAACACACTTTATATAGTCTAACACAATACATTCAGACTGTGTTGCAGTGACTGGCAATGAAACAGTTAAGAAAATATTTTTGTGGACATAAATAATATTCTGTTAATTCTTGTGTTAAAGGGTTAAAGTAGGTTCTGACAATTTATCATGGGATCCCCTCGCATAAATAAACTGGGACAGAATGAAGAAGGTAAGGTCTTTTCTGATTTAGAATGTGACAAATATACTTTAAAAATGCATAGAGAGCAAGGTATTTCTTTGACTGACCAAAAGGGTCTTTTGGCTCAAAAAAGCTTCTAGCCAGAAGAGACTGTGGCTTTGTGACTTTCTATGTAATGTTGGAATTAGGATTCCAGAATGTATTCCTTCAGGTATAATAGTTAACTTGGATCTAAAACATAGTTTTCTGTGTACATGCAACATACAGAACCCACTATGATGATCCCCTGCAGTGTTCTCCCAGTATTTGTTCCAGTGGTTAACCATCCTCACTTGCAAAGACTTTTGAGTTTTTGTCTGAATTTCTCTGTACTCATTGCTAGTGAATGAAACTGAGGAGCCATATAAGCACCTTTCTAGCTGCTCAGCTTGTCTCCATCCTTTAAGACAAACAGACAGAGCTTGAGGTGTTTTGTTTTTTTTTTTTTCTGCAACACATTTGTGTCTTCTACTCCTTTGAGTGATTAAGTGCTTCTTTCATCCATCATCCTTATAACTATAATTTACCCAGAATCAGGGCTTTGAGCTCAGCTTAGTACTATAGCAGCTTCTCCCACTGGATATGGGAAAATTACAATTGCACGTTTCCAGGCTCTCAGTGCCAGGGAACTGCCGCACAGCACTGGTGGGTCAGCTTTTTTCCTTAGCACTCACCATTGCACCGCCCTCTGCTGTTATGATTGGGACCACAGTCCAGGTGTGTTTCTCTGCAGTGCTCTTGTGCACCATGTGATGAGATCTCTGGGGAAATATTCAGATGTTCAGCCTGATGGCAAAGAAGAGACTGAGTTGTGTCTCCTTTATCTGAGTCCTGTCTGGGGAATGTCTAACTCTTTCTTTCATACTGTAAGAATGGTGTCCGTCCTCTGCTCCCAATTAACAAATTGATTTTTTCTTTAATTGATTGAACCTGCCTTCCTTGGTCACTCATTAAGTCAACAAAATCTGTCAGCATTGACTGAATTATTTTTGTCCTGAGCTCTGTAAAATATTGTTTATTTATAAAGGTAAAATCAGTCCTGGAAAAGTGTGATGAAAGAAAAATAGCCACTTGGTGATATTCCCTATTTAGATTGCATGTTGAGATTAATTGTTACTCAGTTTTTAATCCCATTAGTATGTGCCTTGATGATTTTTATCAAGTGAATGTATAATTTAATAAAAATGACACCAACTTAATTTGACAAGATCTATTTTCCATGTACCAATGTTGATTAGCAGTAATTATATTGTCCTCCTATAGTTACTTATTACTTGAATTCCATATCAGGTCTCACATAATTACAACAATCTCCTAATACTAGCAGCATGAGACCTTTCACTGAAGGTACTCAGATTGTCATCCCCATGATAATGCAAGGTGGGTTTTTTTACTCTAAATATTCCAGATGCTTAAACACCTATTTATACCGTTCACTAAAATGCTGTGATTGTGTGAACATAATAATGAACTGAATAATACCCTGTCTCATGTTTTATGTGGTGAAAGGTTTGACCCAAAGGTTCAGAATTACTTTGGGCTGAGTTGTCACTTCCCTGGAAACTCAAGGCTTTTTGTATTCACAAACCCTTCTACAAGATTTCAGTAGATAAAACTTTTTTTTTCCTTAACAACAGAATATATTCCATGCCTTATTCTTTATTCCTGAGCATTCTTACATTGTTGTATTAGAAGTTACAATCTGAAAGAGCCAATGACTACATTTTATGTAGCCTTTATGCAAGCACATGTTACAAAAGGAACAAAAGAGCCCCACTTACTTCAAGGGCTACAAATCAAACTGACCCTCCACAAATGTTTTTCAGATGCACCTTCCAGAAAAAGCAACTGGCCTCAAAGCAGGGGGGTAAGATGAGGATGGAGGGAATCTTAGTTACCTATCATCTTATTTTTTCTAAGAATGTAAGGGTTATTACACTTTGACTATTGGACTTCATACATAGTTTATTATCTTCATGCATTCAGTAGCTAGAATGTACTTTGAAATTTTGATTTTGTCTAAAAAGTGTCAGGTCCCTGATATATTTTGCCTACAAAATATAGTTTAGTGAACATAGTTGCATCAGATATATGTTTGAAAACAAGAATTAGCCATATTTTCACTCCTATGGTAGACAGGAAAATACTTTTCTATATCTTTATGTAAGCAGACATCCATTCTGGCATTCAAAATACCAAAAGCACACCTGTGCAAATAACACAATGAATAACAAATTAATAAATTAAAGAACAAAGTCAACTGGATATTTTTATCCTCTGTGTACTTATTGAGATTAATTTGGTCCAACAATTGTATTGTTTTGTTTCCAATTACTAAAATAGTTTGCAACAACCTAAGTCCTCAAATGACTGAAGAACTGATATTCAAGTGAATGTATACTTCTGCTTACGATTTTGTTTTGCTATGATTTTATTGTAACAATACAATATGATCAATTTTGATTTGTTTGTTGCATTCCTTCATTAATTTTAATTAAGGAAGTCACAGAATTTTTAATAGTTAGCAGCCTTTGAACACAATGGAAAGTCAGCATCTGTAGGGTAAAGTCTTCGCAAAGTTCAGAGGCTCTAGCTAGAACACTGAACGTGATGCATGTCTTTCCCTAAGTGATATTGGATTTTATATGATTTACAAGATCTGAAAGGCCTAAATAAATGTGAAACACTTAATACTGAGCCTATAGATTGGTGTGTCCTGACTTTTTCAAAAGAGTATCTGAATTTACTTGAATGTATATTAGCTTATCGGGAACTTTGCTGTTGTTTCTGGAATACTTGATTCTTTTTCAGAACAACAACTTTGTTTCAAGTTTTTTTGCATAAAGACAGTGAATATATGGTATGATTTTCTAAATAATTTATTTCCTTTAGAAGAGTCTCTTGAAAAACACATCTTTTTTTTCTGAGATAAGTCTTAAGTATGTGATTAAAAGAATGAAGGACATCCATATTTCTGTCATGTGGTTATCACTGGCTAAGCTGCTACTGTTTTAATTATAAAGATTTTCTCAAATGAAGCAAATAAGTTGGGTTTTGGTACTGCTATGATTTGCTGGATTTTATCTGGAAGAAATAAAATTATTATTTTGTATCACCTTTTTATTCACTGAGTACAAAGTTTTTTAGCATTCTGTATTTCAGTGAAATCTTTGAGAGACGTGAACAGCAGCTTGAGGTGAAGGTGACAAATATGTGAGTGCTCTAAGAAAATGATGCTTAGTGATTTTGAACTGAGAATGGCATACATTCAAGTTTTAATGCTTAATCTCCCTTGATCTTTAGCGGTTTAGTGTCATATGAAATTAAGTTGATAGCTAAGTTTCCCACATGCAAAGGTAGAACTCTTGTCTGGTTGTAGATGCAAAACATGTAGGAAGCAAAATGCAGAGTGTATTACAAAGAAAAAAGCTGTGGGTTAGATCCTTAGCTACTAGTGGAGCACAGCAATTGATATCAGTTAGGGACATAGTCCACAATAAAAAGACCTATATATAAATCTGTTAACTGAGTGGGTTTTATTATCTCAAATATGATTTGGAAAATTTTTAATTTTTATGTAATTGTTTACAGAAGATAGTGGGGAGGGGTGTTCGTCTTTCTAAATTCTGAATCTGAAATAGCACATCTATCTGGAAGGTTTCCAAAGGGGAAAATAAAAAAGTCATGCCTAGTAGAATGTTTTGTATAGAAAAAGAACTATGTAGTGGTTAACATGTTATTTTTCTTATTTTTCCCCGAAAAACTTCTAAAGAGAAAATAGCTGGTAGGAAGAAAGAAAATATTTATTGAACTTTTGCAAAGGCTGTTAAAATCCAATACTTAGTTCAAGCTGAACTTCATGTCACTGAATAACCCATGAAGCATCTTGAATCATCCATCATAAGCACCCTGAACATCCCTTCAGTCAGGTGGCAGAATTTGGTGTACAGGGAGGATTCATTCCCATACCAAGTGTTTAAACACTGTATGAAGATGCAAAGCAACTGCTGCTGAGTCATAGTGGTTCATGCTGCTTATTAAATTCAACCAGAGAATTAACCTGGTTGAACTGGCCAAGTGACAGCATCATATAATAGAAAAATATCTGTATGGCTGTTATCATGTTAAACTTTCTTATGTGTAGAATTAGGGCTTCCAGGATGTACCACTTACTCTTGAGAAGTAGCAGAAGATTGGGCTACTCAGTAAATATTTTCCAACGGCAATCTTGGCATCCAGGGTAATTGGAACAGCGCTGGGAGATGAGGGGTGCTCAAAACTGAGGTATTCTGTGTTTATACTGCAGAATAGAGGGTAATCAGTTCCCCAGACACAAGCTTTATTTTACACCCTTAAACAGTAGTAGCAGGAAGTTAAGAGCAACACTGTATGAAGAGATGTTTTACCGGGACGTGATTGCCATCTGGAGAAGCCATTTTCACTGCAGTTTGCAGTAAAGATGCTGTGTTTTCAAAGAGAGGATTCCAGGAAGAAGGGATTTGCTTCAGAAGCACAACATTTGTAGTCTACAGCAGTGTCCTATGATGACCTGCTTATAATTGTCTGCCATGTAAACACGTGTTTAAAGTAGACTTTCAGCTAGTTTTTGAGACTGTCTTTGACAAGAGAATGCAAAATAAGACTGGAGTGGTTGTTACTATCAGAAAGAAGCAGCATTAGTCTTGCTCATGGAATTTTGCATAAAGCAAGTTCTTTTCTGCATGAAAAAGGAAACTTATTACCTCAAATGCTTTGTTCATTTCTCTCAAAAGATAAGACTTTTTTGAGTTGTTCAGAATAAAAATGCAATAGAATTGCTTACCCCAGATTAGATTTTAAATTTAAAAGGCTTCCTTTCAAAATTCAAAAATTAAAATAACAAATTAAAAAATTATTTTTAAATTCTTATGCCTAATCACTTCTTCCCCTCATGCTTAAAGCTTTATATTTTATTTCTTTTTCCCAAATATAGTACTTGTGCCTTAAATTCCATCATCCATGACCTTTTCTAAGGTCATTATTTTTTATTCTGACGTTATGCTTATAACCTTTCCTTTCTTTGTATCATGTACTATTTTTAGAGTGTATTCATTCATTCACATTCCATCTGATTCATCATCGCAATTTGTATTTATGCCCCTTTTGCTTCCTTCTTGCTTTAGGGATTCTTTCCAAGTTGATTATTACCCCTTAAGTATTTCCTCTTCTGGGGATTCACCTTCTCTTTTTCTGAATCCTCCTACCTAAATGTTAACTGATTACTGGTCAGGTTTATACTAACACTCTACAGTGGATGCTCCTTGCTCCACTTTTTTTAATTACAGGTTTTCTGTGTGTATGTGGTATATGACAAAGTTAAGGTCTTACTGTCAGCCTTCCCTCTGTGGTTTTAAAGAACCTCCAGTATTATACAGTCTTGATGTCTGAAACCATACTGCTGTTTTCGTGCTGGTTCTGTGAAGTGCAATGTGGGCAAAATGTTCAGTGAAGAAAAAAAATTGTTCGGTGCAGATGTTACAGACTGAAAGGTAAACAACAGACTTGATGGCATGGCAGATGCTGTACAACAGTTTATTCCATGAGTAGTATCCCATTTCCCTGAGGGAAATGCTGAACTGAATGATAGTATTTGCCTAGCTATGTAAGAGGATGTGCAAAACATAGTGTAGATCAGCTTTGTTTTCAGAGTGCGTGAACCTACTGGTTCACTAAGGTTTTTTTGAAACTCAGGAATGTCAGACATGCAACACTGGATCAATGTCCCTTTGATCTGATTTGACAGTGGCCATTATCTTTTGCTCCAGGAAAGAGTTGCTATAACATGCTGTGAAGACGTATTTTCCTAATGCAAATATGTTAGTGATACAGTTTGTGCTCTGAAGCATGGCCTAGCCATGTTCTAGGTTATTTTATTTTACCTTAATGTAACCCTGGATGATGTTCTTATTGTGTGAACATCTTAGGCCTGTAGAGCCTCTGGCAGAGAAAAATACTTGTCCTAAAATGTTCCCTTCTTACTATCACTAGTGCCAAAGAAACAAAAATGTTAGTTTACTTCTTGCAGACACTAAAGTTTTCAAGCTTCTAAGCAATATCATGGGAGTGTAAACAAATATGATTCAAACTTGTAGAGACACATGGAGTTTGCCCAGGCTCCCAATTATTGCTACAGACTGAGATTGTGCTCCACAGCAAACATGAGGCTTGAATGGAGAAAGAGTGACCAGGAATGAGTACTTGGTCTCAAAGTAACAAGTGTCTTCAGTGCACTGGAAAATCAAATCCAGAATCTCTAAATCTCACTTTTCTCAGATGAAAGTGGTTTTTGTTTTGTTTTAAGGCAAGTCACAAAACTGCTCTCTTGTTTAAAGCTTCAGAGTTGCTGTAATTCTGGCTATATTAGTGGTGTATATATATATATATATATATATATATCTGTAATTCTGGCTATATTTGTGGTATTTGAGATCCATTTAATTCTGGTGGCTAAATGGTAAATGTAGCTTACAAAGAGAAACCCACTGCAGGAAATAAAGTTGGCTGCAATCCTGTCATAATTTTGAGTAGAGTAAAAGAAGTAAGTCTGCAACAGATTTTCAAGCCTCTACAGCATCAATTATGAGCACAAAAAATAAGTCAGAACTGTACTTTAGCACACTATGATCATACTGTAAGTATAAAAATTGCTAGAATAAGTCTTCTGCTGTGGTTTACAAGCTCATTTGAAAGATTTCATTTGAACTTTTTTGTCTTAGAGGTTACATGCTAAGATATAAATTTTTTTTTTCAGAGAAAAGGAGAGAACAGCATGTTTTATTTGATTTTTTTCCTTGATTCAAAGTTTAAAATTATTGTGAAAGATAAATTCACCTTCTTTCATATCATACAGACTTCTATGGCAGCTTATTGTACATCTATGCTTTTTCCTCTTGTACTTCATTTTATAATAAGAAACCCTCCTGTAGCCCAGAGCTGGACTTACAGGCCGGTGGAGACACATTTTTAAAATTCCTTGTTGCAGTGTAATAGAATAGTGGTAATAAGAAAAAAAAATAAATACTTGACATCCCATTGCATGCTATCATACTTTTTTATTTTAAAATTATTATAAGAACATATGCATATTTGAAACACCTCATGAAAGCATGTTCTCCAGTCGTTTTTGTCTGCTACATGTAATCTCTATTCACCCTTACTCAAGTGTCTAGAAGACTGTATTAGATTATCTGTCAAGAAATCAGCATTTTATTTGGTGCCACTGAGAGACTTTGTGCTGCTTCAGTCACAATAGCTGAACTTTATCACAAGTGGAAGTAGGTTCTGAGAGCTATTCCCATCTTTACATAAACTTTAAAAAAATGTAAAAATCAAGTATTTATGGCTTGTACTGTAACAACAACAACCATCCTCATGGCTGTTGGGGATTGCACATGTACAACCACAACATGTCCTCCCTCTACCTCAGACATTTCTAGATTATTTTCTCTGTCCATGGGTGATAGAAAATCTACTCTTCTTCTTAAGGATCTTCCCTAATCTAACACATTCCACTGCTGAGAAGAACATTGGACCACTACTGTAAGAAATATTTGGAGTTTCTTTTCTACTTCTGATATTTGAGCCTGTACCAAGCTGTTTCCAAATCTGTTAAAGCTGAAATAGCATTAATCAATTATGTGATCACTCTCCAATATTAATTCATCTGAAAATGTACTCGTTCCTTGTACTTAATTTAATCTTCTTAACTTTTTTTAATCTCTAAAAATTTTAGACTAACATTCCATATTATACATTTTTTGAGTACAGCTCTTGCTCACCTGTCTATTTTTAGCAATGGGATGTCAATTTGCTGAATGAGTCTTCTATATCCCAGATATATTTGTTTACCATCATCATGGACTAATATTTATGTGTTGAGCTTAAAAAAAAATCTTAAAGCTAGCGGTAGAAGTATAAGCTAGAGATATATATTGTCTACAAAACTTGGCCTCAGATTTTAAAAATGCAGTTCTGAGGCTAGTACAGATAGAGGATTTTTAATTAATTTCTTCTGGATGAAATAGGAATTAGTGGAAATTAGCTTCTTTTCCTTCTTTTAGGGTGTTAGATATGGAAATATAGCTCAGTCAAGCCATATAGAAACATCTAATGAATTTTGTGGGCTTTTGAAGATTGTTTCCATTCATGACCACAATGATTAACATACAAATAAGGTGTTGACATGTTTCTGTAGTTCAGAAATAGTTGACAGAAATGGATCAACTCTCATGGAAAACAACTGAGTCACCTAGTCCAAACTGGATCAAGTTTCAGTACAAAGATGCATGTTCCTGTCCCTTTGGATGTACTAGTAATAATATTTTTGTTTTCTGCTCCTTACATTTCTACACAAAACTGCTATGATTACTTCTTAAACAGGGTTTTCATATCTTTACACCAGTTTGGTCCTGGCAGGGCCAACCCAGGTAAACAGAGATAACAAAATTTTGTAGGTAAATACTGATGTTCCAAGAGGTCCAGCATGAATGCAGTGAAGAATTCACTCAAAAAAAGATGAAAATGTTCAGCAACCTTGACTTTAACCTATGGAAATACCATTTACATAAATGCAAATACTACCTCCAAAACCTTGCAACTGAAACATCTTCTTCTCCCATGCTAATTAAAATTATAAGGAAATATAAAATGTAATATGGGGAATCGCAATGTTACTAAAATTTGAATGAACTATAGATGTTAATATACAAATTTAATAAATGGAAAAGCTATTTTAAAGTTATTTTATATCAAACAGATTTTTTTTTGTTTTAAAGAAGAAAAGGGTTAAAACATTACCCCAGCTAAATCTATTAAATATAAAATGTCTAGAATGGCTGTGAAGAGCTCATTAAAATTAATACAAACATTTCAATGGGACAGACTGGCTGTCATAAATTATTCAGTACAAGAAATTATACCGTTCAACAAAGCATGCATTTTTAATTAAAATACAAGCAAAATTTTAACTGGTAGCTAGTTTCCATTTCACCCTGAATTACTAGTTTTATCTTCTTGAGGTTTGATAACAAAATTAGTTACAATAAACACACCCTGTATTACAGCATTGTGGATCACCTAACGTTATTACATAGTGCAGCCACGGTTACCAGCCACTGAAAAAGAAAAGAGACAAAGACTTGGGGGACCGAGTGGCGCCACAGGCTAAGCAGGGGCGGCCCCGGTTAGCGCCTGGCTGCCGGGAG
>VZTO01015115.1:0-26900 GCA_013400615.1 Syrrhaptes paradoxus
CAAGGCTACTTTAAAATTAATGCAAGATTTATGTCCTGTTGTTGATCTTAATAAGTCATATCTGCAAAAACAATACAGGCAGCTTTCTGCACTTCAAGAACACATACAAACTATTGCTTTTGCTTGTATTTAGGGGGGATGGTTTTGTTTTTGCTCTTTATGGAAGTGTCCGTACCAGAAGTCATTATGCATTCTTGTACTTTATCCACAGGAGGAAAACAGAAAGACAAACATAGCTAAAACAGACAAGAGAAATATTCCCAGAGTTATTGTTTCTTCAGTCTACCATCACTGTGGTTCCAGAGGAAATAGTGACCGATGTTCATACTTTAGAAACATGCAGTGATGCTAAAACTAAGCAGCCATGCATTCCACAAGCCCCTTCAAATGATTTTAGCATAGCTATGATGTCTTCACTGCATGCGAGTGCCTACATGATGATATAATCTGGGGATAGTTGCCATTTGATATTTTATTGAAGCCTAGAAACAGCCATGCAAGTCACCCTTAGGAATTTTTAATTATTGTCGTCATTTTGATGTGGCTACTCTGGTGCAGTAACAACTTTCCTGGAACTACTCTTTTTCCTTATTTCCTTGCCTAAGTTGTCAGGACAGTGAGAGAAACTTCCTCTTCTCTTGTACTGGGAGTAATCAGGAATAAGTAGCTGTAACCACTAGTCCACAAAAANTCAAATGATCGCCTTTAGACTTGATCTAAGAATTTCCAAGAGTTTTGGTTTTTTTTTCAAAGTCTTCAGGGAAAAGGCCTTTTGCAAGACCTGCCCATAAAAAAATAAAATTTAAAAAATCAGCCAGACATCTATTCTGAAATCTTTCTGCAGAAAAGATTTTCTTAAATAGTGCTGTCTGACACCTATATCAAAAGTGCGACCAGGCTGGAGGTTATAGTTCTGGTCTAGCACAGTGAGATTGGGTTCAGGATTCCAGCTTGAAGTAAGCAAGGCAGAACTTCTCCAAGTGTTGTCACTTTTCTTGCAAGTGCCCTAATTTTCAGGCTACTGTCGGTTCTTGATGTGGATATCTAGCCCACATTTATAAATCAATTTCTCATCTATTTGGTAGAAAACTGCTTCAGTCATACATTTGCCAGACAAAATAAATTATAGAGTGTCAAAAGTTCTGCAGGAAGAAAAAGATTTACAAGTTTTAAACTAGAAGGTAAACTATCACTTCAGCTGTATTAAAAATAATTTAAGTTCTAATTATGGTACCTTTTAGATTTATGACATTCTAAATAATTACTGGGTATTGCCATTGCTCAACCACAACTGCCAAATTTCAAAACTAAGGAGCTATAATATTGTATCAGCAGTGTTTAACCTCTTGTCTCTGTTGTATTTTTTCCAAATGCATCTCCTTTTGTTCTCAAGGAAGCATAAACAGTAATTTTCTCTTCACTCATTCTCACCTCTTCCACTTCACACCTGTTCTAACATGTGACTATTTTTTTCCTCCCTATAAGAAAGTTTAGCCCAAACAACACCCAAGACACACCAAATGAAAGCTTAATCTTGCAGCCTGTTTATAGAGCATAGAGAGAGAAAAAGAAAAATAGTGCATCGAAATCAGACTAATTTGAAAGACAGAAGCATCACCTACATACACAGTGAGGAAAAAGGAAGGAAATGAGGTTACAGGTAATAAATATCCCAGTTTTGCTCACTTGGTCAACAGAGCTGTGTTTCTTTCAGAAGAATAGAATGTCAAAAGGTAGACAGCCATCTTTCCATGTTATGGGTTGGGTATTTTTTCTTATTTTTATTTTTCTTCTCTCTTTAGAATGAAAGTAAATACACATCTTACAATTTGAAGATGTAACACTCAGCCTTGANAGAATTTAGTATTATGGCATGGTTTTTATCCTATTTTGGTTCCTACTTACACAATAAAAAGACCAATGCTCATTTGAATATCAAAATGTTTTAGATACTGTTTCTCATTTTCATCTTGCTGTGGAATCACTTTTGAATTTATGACCTTTGTGTGTCCATCCATCATTTCCCTTTTTATCACCAGCATTGCTGGTCTTACCTTGTTAAACTTCTAAGTCTTGCATAATCACATTCCCTTTCACCTCCACCTTAGAAACTTATGACTTCCTTGATCCTTTCTTCAAACTTATTTTCCTAACTACATTAAAATCTTTTAGTTAACCCAGTTTTCTTGCACAGCTAACAGTGAATGCCCCAAACACAAATCTGCAAGTTTAAATAAACTTGCTCTTAAGCTTGACTTTGATCCTCTACTTATGAGTTTCTTAATTCGGACAGAACCTACAATGGGAGTCCAGAGAGCATTTAACCCATACTGAAAGCAACAAGTTTGATTATTTATGTTTTGAGAAAAGAATGACCATAGTTTCTACTCACTTTTATCTTTTAGTGATCTCCATATTCTACCAGCTCAGATGTAAAAAATAAATTTGTTTTTGCCTTCACGTCAGTCTTCCTTCAGTGCAATTACTCTGGAATGCTTAAGCACTTTATACAGGGCTATCAGTAATTTTTATTGAAGTGCCTTAATTTAAGAATTCAAAGCTTCTTAAATAATAGACGGTAGATATTTAACATTTGTTATCAGCTTTTCTAATAAATTCACCATAGAAATCTTTTTTTTGATAAGTTGGTATTAAACTAGTGCTTTCTTGACAATAATTGCTAATATTTAATACTATTCCTCATTTTTCTCCAGACATATAAAAATATATCCTAGATAACACAGCTATGATACTAAACATTACAAAACATTTTAAAATAGTTATGTTCTACTGGGGACTTATTTATCAGCCATGTTATTACAGCATCAATTTTAACTGAACTGACACTCTGTCACCAAAGCAACTGATTATAATAATTGAAAACTGTAAGGATAGCTTTGGTCGTGTTCTTATCATAAGTCAAACTTAATAGAAAAATCAAATATTCAAATAGTATTCAGTTGTCCAAATAAAATACATTACACTCAACAGCAAAAGAAGTGACTGCAGACTGAAGAGAGTTTAAATAATGTAAGATAGAAAGCCTACGCCAAAAGGTATACGCCTTGCACACATACAGTATGAAGGCATTTCAATTCAATTTCTTCAGAACTAATAAAATCACTTTAAGTTACTTTCTCCCTCTGTAGTCTACTCAGATTAAGATTTAATTTGAAAAGCAGCTGAGAATACTCCCCGTTTTCCTCAAGTCTACTTTACAGGTAATAATCATTACCTGATTACAGGTAGGACTGAGTTTAATCTTAAACTCGTCATCATTGTGAAGTATCACTAGGCCAAATTATGACTACATTATTTTTCCTCCCCATAAGAGATGTTACATGCAATTTCCTGCAAAAATCAATTTAGTGGCAGTTTTTTAATATAGGTGGCCTTGGTAACCAGATATAAGTTTTTGGAAGTAGAAAGTCTGAACTAACAACTTCCAGAACTTTTGAAGATAAAGCTAACTCAAGCTGTGTGTTACTACAGTTTTGGGTACTAAAAAGTAACCTGCACACTCCCTGATGAGTCTCGGCACAAGTGCCAAAATGACACACATGCGTACCACCCCACAGGTACTTTTACAATTGCGTTTCCTTAGGGAGCTGCAAAGCAAGACAATAAAAATCAGGCACTGGAGTGTTGAGCAGAACAGACACTAAATTAAACATTATCAAACCTGTACTCCCATTGCTCCAAATTGCTCTGAATACTCTTCCGATTTTGAAGATAAAAGAGTCATACTTTGATTGGGATATTAACAGAGCTAAGGGCGTCCACGTCCCCTGAAACTGCACATATTCTCTTTCCCAGAGGAATACCAGATACTTGTTAGAAGTCAACAGTCTTAAATGGTTTACAAGCTATGTTTCACTTCACATTTAACAACCTATAACAAGCTTTACATCTTATGTACATGGGAATCCCTCTCCCTTCAGACCCCCAATAATAGAAAGAACAAGGGACGGGTTATCAAAAGCTTGTTGCAATCTCATCCGATTTGAGAGCAAATCTTCTGCACTCATGTAACAGGACAGGTAGAAGGTCCATTCAGTCCCAACGTTGTGCTAAAGATTACACTGCAGAAGAGGGAAATAAATAGCCTCAGAAGTCTTTGTCATTTCAAACTTCAGAGGATTCTTCCTTACACATTTAGTTGTGTCTGTTCAGAAGTGTCTGGTGCCAAACTGTCTTATTTTAGTGAAATTTCTTCTATGAAAGGAAAAAAAATAAACAAAAACCCCAGCTCAATATCTGCCCTTTGAGGCATTAAAGAATACCCATAGCCAGTCAAAGCGATCTCTTTTCACATTCTTTTCAAACACCCCTTGTTGCATACACACAAAAGGTGCATACTCAACCAGCAGAAGCCCTGAAGCACAGAATTAATTAAATCTACACACCCAGAGGAAACATGCAGTGATCAATAATCATTTCACTCCCATAACAGGAATACCAGAAAGCCTTCGTGCATTATGCTCTAATTTATAGCTCTAGTATTAACCTGAAAAGATATTATGCAGCTGCTTTCCAGGATTTATCAATTGTGAAATATCACTATGATTTAAAGACAATTCAAAATCTGTACTCCCTTCGTGGTTAGGCACCTTCTAAAGGTCTTGATGAAGAAACTGTTTAATCCTATGTCAAAATGTAGGATTAAATAGTGTCATAGCATATAATTTGAAAAGAATTATTTTCAAAGAACAGGTGAAAATATTTGCAGATGGGTAAAAAGTCATATTACTTAAACTGAATAGTTGCAAAAAACCAAACTTTTAAAATCTGTTCATACACCTCAGCCCTTCCACCTTATTGTCCTTCTCTATAGTGAATTTTGTTCAGTGTTTGTTGTTTTTAAACTGTGAACTTCTCCTCAATTATGTTAAAGAGAGGATAAGGTTACAGAACAGGCCTATTGTATCAAGAAAGTTCATTTAAAACATTGAAGTCTGACCTGTAACCAGAGCATCCCAGAAGTAGTCCAATTATTATTACTCAGTGTGTACAGGAGAGTTTTTAAAAAATGAGTAAGGTCAAAGTCAGGTTTCATTAAAGCCTCAGCTGCAGCTGAAATCTGGAGTGCCTCACCAGAAGTGATTAAATCTACCTAAAAACATCCGTTTCCACAGAGAACAGTTACAAAAGGGAAAACATAGCATTACTATGGGGGAACTTGCATTTTCTTTCCATCATCCAGAAGACAATCACAACTGCCTGTCTTTAAATTCTATGTAACTGCAACTTCAGTGTAACTGCATTTAAGGAAAAGTCTGTCATTGTCCTAGACGTTACATTGTAAAGACCAGGTGCATTTCAACTCATAAATAAAACAGTATGCAAAGGCTATGTCTTTCTTGACACACATAGCTTTGCCATATACATTATAAACATGCTTATTTTTCTAGCATTATATATTCTCTTGGAATGAAAATCAAGACAAATACTAATAGGTAGGTAACTATCTACGTAACCTTTGTCTTAGAGGCAATAACTGTGTAGCTTAAAAGCTGATATGTAAACCATTTTTCTCTTTTCATAGAGATAAAAGGTAATTTTCCCTAGCTTTTTTGGGCAGAAAATTATTATTCTGATCACAGGGGAATTGATGTGGCAGCAAAAAGTGCACCAAGTATTTTAATGAGGTTTGCACTCTTGTAAAATAAATCTTTGTCAGCAGGTTGTTCATGTCTTTTCCATAGGACAGGTCTTTTCCTTTCTTTCCAGACAACCAGCTAGTCTGCAGAGACAAATGTAAATTCAGGGTGAAGGGGGAAACCAGCCAGAGATGTAAACACAGCAGTTACTTCAGAGCAGACATATCCAGAAGACATCCCTGTAGCTCTCCTGAGCTCAGATTAGAGTCCCACGCAGAGGAATGCACACAGCTAACAACATCTACCAATTCTAATTTTTAATACGCTTACCCAATTAAAAACATTATTTATTTAAAAGTCATTTTTCAAGTTTGGAAACTGCTATAGTTTTACTATTGAGAAATTCTGTTAAACACATTTATATTAGCATAATTACTAGCTATAATAATTATAGCTAGCAACAGCTATAGCTCCTTTCCTGCAAACAGCTGCAGAAAAAAATACTTGTAGGTATTTGAACAGCCTACTCAAACCCAGCTGGGTCAAGTAATTCACATTGGTCAATAATGTTAGGACAAAGATATGTGTTTCTCCAAGATGCCCATGCATCTGAGCATGAGGAACACAGGAGTTTTACAGTTTAAATATAGCGTCATAGAAATTTAATAATTGCCTAAAGCACTTTTTCTACTCCACTAAAAATTCACAATTTGGGTCCCAGCTGTAAAATTTTAAATGCCAAGATAAGTGTTCCCTATTACCTACTTAAAAAATTTAATTTTCAAAAACAAAATACATAAAAAGTTATTTTATTGAGTGAGATTGTAACAAATATCCAAGGAAATAAAACAAATATTTATCTACTATTTATTTTTCTGTGAAACTCTAACCTATAAAATGTGAGATGTCATTGCTTGCTGTGCTGGGGCTAGCTGGCAACAGTAAAGAAAACTGTTCCAAGGTCACAGAGTACCTAAAGATTTGTCTATAATTCCTAATTTCTCAATGCATTAATTTTCAAAGGAAATTACATCTTCACACTAGGAAGGCACTTTGACACAGAGGATTAAATATTAACATAAAAGCTAACGGATCTTTATCTGCATTGCTATCTTGAATCCAATTGTGAGCTTCAGTAAATTTTCTTCCTGAAGGTGAATTTCTCTACACAAAGAATCAGACCAACAACATTGATTTTACTTTATACAGTCCCTGTTCTTCACTGAAATCATCTCAAAAGAACTAAAAGTCCTCAGAAAACATAATGACCACTATGTTCATTTGCAAGCATCAGAAAAGCAATGGTTGAAAGCAGTCTACGAAGGAACACTCAGCACAGTTCATTATTTACTATCAGTTAATTATAAATCTCTCTTATAAATGTCTTCTCCAAGAAATGATGAATCATTAGGTCCTCTGTCTCATCTTGATCACTTGCAGCCTACTATTGTGTTAAAAATAATTTGGAAGAGATTTTAAAACTACCAAATAAACTGTAGAATATTTTTAATCCTTAAAGGCTTAAAACTTAAAGGGAAATTCAGTCATCACAACGGAAATTGTCTTATCCTATAACAAGTCCTTCTGATTCCAGAGTTGCTTTATCTCAGATGATAAAAACAGAAGAGCAGTCTCTCTGATACTACAAGAAATAATTCTTTTTATATTTCCTGTAGTTTATTCTTCATTGTATTATTTACATTCTGGACAATGGTTTTGTGTTAATTTAGAAAACAACATTACTGGTCTTTTTTTTTTTTCCCCAGACTTTCTCACAGTTCTCATGGTCTTTCAGCTGGTCTAATACTGGAATTTGTTGTGACAGTAACTAAGAATGAACAAGGATGACGGCAGTTCATTAATGAAGTGCTTTGTGCAAAGAATACAGCCCTTTTTACAATTGTTTCAAATTATTTTTTCTTTGTTTACCATTGTTACTAGTAAAAAATGAATTCTCTCTTTACATAAGACAGCCTAACATAATCAGAAGGGGATTTTTGTTTGTTTTTAAATCATACCTAGAGCCATTTACATTCAAATTGGGTGAGTATTTATAACATACAAGAGATCATAATTCTGCTTGTAAGGGAGTCTTTGTTAAACCAAATTACTGTCCATGACTAATCTTGAGAATATCTTCTAGACCCACTGCAGTTTGGAAATATATATGCACACACATATACATACACATGTATTTATATGAAAACAGCTTTATAAAAATGATCAGTGGGTGTACTTTATCTGACAATGCCTGTAACTTCAAAAATTAAAGGAATCAAGTTTTATTTATAAAGTCTATAGGCTGCCACCAGAGAGATATAGTATTATTGTCATTCATATTTAGTTCTTTGCATAATTTAAAAAAAAGATCATAAAATTCATACAGATTTTTCTTTGAAGAACTTGAAGTGCTTACTTCTTAAGTCTCAAATTAAGTTAGATTTTTGCAGTAATATCTGTAAAATACTATTAACACATTTTTATAAAAGCTTTTGATATCTCCTTAATTACTAAACAAAAGCAACATGATTTAACTGAAAAATGTTACTACTCTAGCAAACATCCTTCTGATCCTGTATGTTGAACAAAACATATGACAAAAAAATCCCCTAAGCTTTTAAGATATTTACTTGCCTAGCATATAGATATATCAAAAAAAACACATCTAAATGAAATAGTATGTAGATAGAGTCGATAGCACAGATTAACCTGCACTTGCCAGATAAAGTGGGAAAATGAAGGATTTATTTTGGAATCTGGATCTATTAAAATAGGTTTTTTATAAGAGATGTTCTATATGTTGAATGTGACATATGCAGACAAGAATTTACTTCTTTCCACAGCATGTGCTTTCGTACACACACGTTTGCAGTTCCTCATTGCAACTCTTCCATGACACCACACAAGCAAAGTCAAACTGGAAAAACCCTTGAGACATTTTATATGCAACTGAACTATAGGGGATTTAAGCAAATAGGTTCAGTTGTCATTGTTGACTTGGCTGTCAAATAAAACAAGGCTTATTTGGTGAAGTATGCTGACTTTGCCAAAAGCAAGAGTGGAGAATGGACATCAGATAGGGGTTCATTGTTTGTTTTTAAATAACACTGCTTCTTATAAGGACAGACATATATACACACATTGCTTTGTTAAAAAAAAAGGAGCTTTGAGAAAAAAGATTACTTTCTTCTTCAAATGACACCTCTAGAAACTTTTTCAGAGGTTTATATTTTTCATGGTAGTCAGACTTTCAAACACTACGCTATGAAGTTGACACTCTTCTAAAGCCTGGAAAGAAAATAATCTTCTAGTAACAACATCCAGAGGCTGATTTATAAGTGTTGGAGTAACTAGGTCTAGAAAGAACTATTAGTTTGGGTTTCCCAGACTTTGTTTCAGAGACTTCAGCACTAAGAGCGATGAGACAGTAAGTGTGAGATAACCGAAATGAAGAAAAGAGAGTTTGAGAATTGCAGAAACATTATTTTAAACTAAAATTTGGCTTGAAAGATCAATGACAGCTACATTTTCCACAGCAGAACTTTTGAAAAAGAAAACTGCTAGTTTAAAGTTATGCTGGTGCTGCAGTGGAAGTTTGGTTTTCTTATGTTTGTGCTGTGTTACCAAGTTTATGTTCATGTTATTTAACTAATAACATGAGTTATTCTTTTTCTGAGTAAATGGCAAGAGTTCCATGGACTTGCCTCCTAATTTTACATTATTAAATACAGTAAGATCAAGCTCTTTGAGAGTAAATGGAGGGATATTTTTATCTGATAGCAATACAGAAAGCATTAAATTGTCTTCAAGCAGAACTAAGTACCATGAAGAGTATTTTTTGACCTGTAGAGCAATAGCCCTTTAGCCCCCCTTTAGCCCCTTTTATCTCTTGAGGCCATCATATCTGGGAGATCTAATCTATATATTTAGCTGATACAAACATCTTTACAGTTAGAGTAAATCTGTTATCTGTACTTCAAGTAGTATGCAATTTTACTGAATTTGGGGCAGCTGGAAATACAGACACCAAGTGTGTTCAAGTTGCCCTATAAATATCAATGGGTTTTCCTTTACTGATTGCATTAACAAGGGACATACTTTACCAACAAATTCACCAATTCATTGATCAATCAGTTCATTGACCTCAGCTAAGGAGAACACATAGAATGGCCTGGGTTGAAAAGGACCTCAAAGATCATCTAGTTTCAAACCCAATGCTGTGGGCAGGGTTGCCAACCACTAGAGCAGCCTGCCCAGGGCCCCATCCAGCCTGGTCTTGAATGCTTCCAGGGATGGGGCATCCACAGTTTCTCTGGGCAACTTGTTCCAGTGCCACCACCCTCTGCATGAAAAATTTCTGCCTAATATCCAACCTAAACCCCCCTCTCTTAGTTTAAAACCATTCCCCCTCATCCTGTCACTATCAACCCCTTCAAATAGTCTCTCCCCTTCCTGTTTATAGGCTTCCTTCAAGTACCGGAAGGCTGCAATGAGGTCTCCTCAGAGCCTTCTCTTCTCCAAGCTGAACAAGCCCAGTTCCCTCAACCTTTCTTCATAGGAGAGGTGCTCCAGCCCTCTGATCATCTTTATGGCCCTCCTCTGCACCGGTTCCAAGAGCTCCACATATTTCTTGTGCTGGGGACCCCAGGCCTGGATACAGTACTGCAGATGGGGTCTCACAAGAGCCGAGTAGAGGGGGAAAATCACCTCCCTCTCCTTGCTGGCCACCCCTTTTTTAATGCAGCCCAGGACATAGTTGGCCTTCTGGGCTGCAAGAGCACATGGCTGGCTCATGTCCAGCTTCTCGTCCACCAGGACCCTCAAGTCCTTCTCTGCAGGGCTGCTCTCAAGGAGTTTTTCTCCCAGTCTATACAAATACCTGGAATTGCCCTGACACAAGTGCAACACCTTGCACTTGGCCTTGTTGAACCTCATTAGGTTCTCATGGGCCCACTTCTCCAGCCTGTCCAGGTCCCTCTGGATGGCATCACTTCCCTCTATTGTATCAACTGCACCACTCAGCTTGGTGTCATCTGCAAATTGGCTGAGGGTGCACGCGATTCCAGCATCTACATTGTTGATAAAGATGTTGAAAAGATGTTGAAGTGCACTGGTCCCAAGAAAGACCCTTGAGGGACACCACTGGTGACCAGCCTCCATCCAGACTCAGAGCTGTTGACCACAATCCTTTGGCTGAGACCAACTGACCAATCCTTTGCCCATTGAACAATCCATTGTTCAAATCCATACCTCTCCAATTTAGAGACACGGTGGTTTTCCTAAATAAAAGATGAAGAATGGCGATTTCGCTTTTTATGAAAGTTTCTACTTTATAATCTTATTTTCATTGAGTTTTTTCATATCATAGCAATACATAAATATTTTTGAGGGGGATATTTGTCCCTCACAATCCAATATTTGAGTTTATATTAAATAATATTCCAGTGTTTATTGCCGGGAACTAATAACATAATCCCATAGAAGTCAATGCCAAAGTGCAAAAAAAAGTTTGTAGAATAAACTCTACAAATATTCCCTAAATTAAGAATTTACAGGGCACATTTGTTTTTATGGCAATAAAGAAGGTTCCTTTCATGTTACATATAAAGAAGCAGCTTAGAAAAGGTTAAAAAAGTCCCTGCAGCAAAAACCACAATGGAAATTAAAAAGAAGAAAGTAGAATAGATCCATTGGAGGGGGAAAAAATAAAACGATCAAGAGAGGTCTTGATGTGCATAGAACTATATAAAAAGCTAATTGTTTTGTGAGACAGTAAGTTTCAATAAAAACAAAAGCTCTAGAATCTGAACATAAAGATTCCCTGTGCAATAAAATAGTTTCCTATAGTTTCTACATGTAGATTTTGAAACATCCATGTACTAACAAGATCTGTTACCACAGACTTTGTCTATGTTTGGCTCTTCCAAACTGGTTGTTCCTCACAAAATGTTTCCACTAGCACAGCACATGGGACAACCATCAGACTGTCCACATTGTACGCTATTGCAACTGATGTCAGAAATATTTTGTTGTGTTTAAAAGGTGTGGAGGGGCTTATGGGCTTTGTTGAATGGAGACAAATGGAGGCTCATGAGAGTAGCAACAAGCTGTTGCTAGCTAACACCAGTAGCACCTTTTTAAACCTGGGGTTCTCCATTGGTTTTAATGGAGACATAGAGAGAACTTCTAATTCTTCAGTTACAAGAAGTTGTTGCAAACAGAGACTAAAAGTAGATATTTTTATAAAATGAAAACTACCTTCACTGTCTCTTTAACAATAACAAAAATACTCTGAGTTAAAGTTTCATGTCACTGTCGTGACTAATGTAGAATTTTTTATTGTTTTTTAATTTAAAAAATATCTGTGAAGTAGGTGAAATAATTCTTTGCATTAAAAACTAAAAAACCCTAAAAATCAACATTCGTCTATAGATGGAGCTCAGCCAATTACTGTATATTTCAAAATAATCACTGAGCTGTGAAATTAACAATTGAATCAATAAATTGGATTTTTTATCTTCTTAGCTTCAAGAATATTTCTTAAAGCTTTATCAGCAGGACAATCCAAAGTAGCAGAGTACTAAAGTGGCAAAAAGAAGACCAAAGTTCCTTTGACAACATTTAAAAGAAATAATTACCAAGGAAATATAAATCATGTTAAGTTTCCTTTAAATTAACAATAATAAATAATAAAAATAAGCTCCTTTAGAATTGCTGAGTGCAAGTTTAAAAGAAAAGCCTTTCTAGCAGCAGTAGAACTTCTGCTAATAACACTTTATATACTTAAAGTGTTTATTTATCTGGGAAAAAAAATGCAAAAAAATACTGAACAATTCTTTTATATGTTTTTGAGAAAGAGTAAACAGATTACCCGTATCAGTTACAGCCATATACCTGTTTTGGTTAGGGGATCAATCTTTTTAGGATGATGGTAAGTATGTTCACAGCAGGCACACTTTGATCAAAACCAAAACAAAACCCAAAGCCAAACCCTACAACTTTAGTCTGTTGTTGCTATTCTCCTCCCCTACTGATGACATTTGCAAAAGTGAACCTTTAGACTACCACAACTCTGCTTGACTGTAGACTCTGACTAAAGCTATTCCTTTAGACTTTGTCCAAATATTGGGACTGCTTTTGTAACTGATCAGGAAAAGGTCAAAACTTCAATCTACCCACACAGGAGTTGATGGCTAGCTGAAAAACTGACCAGAAAGGCAACAACACCCCCTTGATAAAAATATCTCAGTTCCTTTGTAAAAAGCAGCTTGGTCAATTTTGTGTCATGCAAAAGCATGCTGCATAGCACCACTTACATCTGAGTCCTTTAGCTTTCTGGGAAGGCCTTCTGCATCAGAAGCTGCAGGGGGGAAAAGTGATTCACTCCTTCAAACACTGGAATATTTATGGGGCTTTTACCCAGGTAAGCTATCTTTCATCCAGCTACACTAGAAATTACAAATACATGGTTCAAAACACACCAGAGCTTGCCTTGACTGCTTGGTAGACTGTGGCTGTCCTGCTTATACCTACACTCTGTCATTAGTGCTACCATTTAACTCCTTGGCAGTTGTCCTAATCATGATAGATGAAAACACTTCTATTTCATTTCCCGATGAGAAAAACAGAAGCCACATTGATATCCCTCTAACTGCTATTGTAACAGAGCACCCTTTGTTAATGGTTAAAAATGTCCCATATATGTTGGGGGGGGCATCAAAAGTTGACAGTTCTTACCTTATAAAAGCTAACTTAGATGAGACAGAGCTATTTTAATCTGACCTCTTATGAACATAAGTAAGAGATCTCATTATCAGACCTCAGGTGAGGACTATGAATATCAATGTCATCTCTCCTTGACTGAGATCTTTGTGGGATTGCCAAAATAATATCATGATGGTGCTTGGATAATCTATTCATCAAAAGACTCCATGGCATATATATTAGGTAACAGTATGTTCCTTTCATCACTGTCATATGATAGGAAACTCCCATTTATCCCACCAGCCTATTTTAAGGCATTATTTCTACTTGAAATGATATTAAGAAAGATTATACTTGCCTAAGGAAATACAAATACATTATCTCACCGTAGCATAAAGATAAATGCATGGCACCTTTCAGAGCAGTGCTTTTTTTGCAATCAGACCATATAAAGAAGAGCTGCAAGCTATTTTCTTTGAAAAGCCCAGGAGCTGCTTTTCAGCCTAGGAGAAATAGCATGTGGAAAGTCAAAGTAAAGAGCTACATAGAGTGTGAGGGGGGAAGAAACAGGAAGGCAGAGGGAAGAAAGGTGTACAAATAATAAGTTCTTTAGAGAGAACTCAGTGAGCCCCGAGCAAAACAAAAGACTCCATAAATAAAAACTTTATAAAAAAAAAAAAGACACTCACGTAAGACTGCTACCAAATGGAGAAGCAAAAGCAGATTATTACTACCAGAAACTATAATACAGAGGACCTCCCCATTTCTCCCAGGTACTTTGACTTTAGGGAAAAAAAAATGAATGCTACACGCTTTGGAAAAGTAAAAATGGCAGTTTACAATCAGTCTCTGAATACTATAAATGCAGGAGGAGTAAGAGTACAGGGGGAGCATGATGCCCCACTTACGGATGGCATGAGTTCTGAAATGGCCCAAAGAGCCCAGGTTCCTCTCTGCAGTCTTTGCAATGTGCATGAATTTCCCACAAAGCAGAGCAAGAGTGCTTTCATTGCTCCACTGAGGCTCTGAGTGCTCATGTAAATCCTACAGGTCTGGTTTCTCTCCACGTCATGTTAGCCACCCCCACCAGCTTCTCAGGGTCATACTGCTCTGCATTTGTGCCAGTTCAGACTGGCTGCAGACCTAAATCAGTTTCTCACATATGCTCTCCTGAGGGTCCCCCACACCCTACCCCATAGCATTCAGGCAGCAACATTTTCCTCCTTTTGGCCTGTGTAAAGGCAGTACCTTTCTTTCACAGAGCTTTCTGTGATAATATGGGATAAAAGGTCAATTTATCCCATTCTTGATAAAAAAAAAAAAAAGTTTGTCCTGAATCACAAAAGAACTCTTCTCTACACTTTCAGTACAGTTGGAAAAATATTTTGTTTAAATGCCTTATCTAAGAACGTATTTATAAATTTATGTTTCTGTTCTTGAACAAACAAAGAAGGGAATGCTGTCTTCTGAGCTACTGGCTAAGGGGCAGACGTCACAATTAAAAATTGAAAAGGTCCAGAGTCTAAGGGTACTCTTTCCTGCAAGTAGCTCAACATGCCAACCTAGAATATCATTCTCTCTTCACATTTCTCCAATTTTAAAGAGTTTACTGAAGGCTAGAACTTACCCAAGGCTAGAATAGAATCTTAAGAAGAAAATTAAAAAAAGAAAAAGACTAGAAGTAGTCAAACTCAGAGTACCTGATGGCCTGATAATTAGGACAATTCCTTATGTAACTCAACAGTTGACTTGTTCACAGCAAGGATTTAAACCTCTAGGCCATTTCAACTTAGACCCAACAGACAAGTATTTGAAATGCATCCTGAACACATAACAACTACAGCTGAGTATAGTAAAGAAATCTGGCCATCATTTATGTATCTTATTTTTGATATTCATATGACAGAGTTCTGGGGAAAGAAATGGTTGTTTTGTTTCAAAAAGAAAAAACAAAATCTGGTAAAGGCTTTTTTCCCATATAGCCAGATTTTGTTTATTTCAGGTTCAACACTTAAAGAATCAATCATACAGTCTTCCTGTCACCCTAAGCTTCCTGAATTTGTTGAGTTGACTGTGATTTTGATTAAAAGAGAGATGTAATGGAAAAGGAGTATCTACTCTGCAATTCTTATTGCTCTCCAAAAGTTAACACTCAATGAAAGACCCTAAAAACACAGGGGCATTTAAAAAATAATAAAAAAATTAAAAAGAAAAAATCAAGTCCTAGGAAAAAGAATATTTATGGTAGTATCTTACTCACCCTCCAGTGAAAATATGGCAAGAATAGTAATCTTTACTCACAGGTCTAAACAAGAACTCTAACATGTGCTTTATTCATTTTGTAATGCTGTAAGAAATGCGGCTTTCAATATAATCTGCATAAATTAGAAGAAAAACATTTCAGAAATGACAGAATGGTAACACTCCCAGTTCAAATATTAGCCATTTTCACTGCAATAATGCCAGTAATACGTCCAAATCATTGATGGACATATAAACTGTTGCATCATAGTATTATACAAGGCACATGAAATTTCCAAGTTCTTTTGTCCTTCTCTTTTACCTTTTGCAACTTCATAGGTAGTGCTCACAGACAGAGAGGAAAACTGTAATGTGTCTTGATTAAGTTAAATAAATTAAATACCGAGGAAAAAAAATGTTAGTTTTGTATTAGTAAAAGCTCATTTTCAGGTTTGTTGTGTTTTCTTTTGGTGGGTTTTTTTTAAATTAGACTATTTGCAAGATGTTCTGCTTTTAGTCTGGTTTATAGATCAGATTAGTTTGGTACTCTGGCAGAACAGGAACTGCAGAATCCCAGCTATGAGCATTTGGATGTAGCCTCAATTTGTAACTGTAGTTAAATTACAAGTCCTCAATGAAAGAAAAAAATTCTTAGGTCATGTCCAGTAGTGCTTTGTTATACTGCTTATATAAATTGGAATTTTATTCTAGCAGTGTCCAAGAAATCATAAATTAGAGCAAAAGCCAACTGGAAATTTCTCACTGAAGAAGTCATAAAAATGCCAGTTCATAGAAATAAGAAAATCCGATTTTAACAAACTTTTGATTTAACAGACAGGTTTCCATTACAAGCTACCTAACAGTTTCCTGTCCAAGAACGCAGGAAAGCCCCAGCAAATCAAAGCAACAGAAGCTCACTACTGCCCACTGGCAGAAAGAAGAGGATCTTTTCCAGTTTATGTACTTAATTTTGAAACGAGCAAGTAACAGAGGTGAGGAAATGCAAGCATAAGACTTCTGCAGAGAATATATGCTGTTACTTGCAGCAACATTCAACTAGCCAAAGCAGGACTAAAAAAATTACATTAAGACATACTACACTGTTCACACCAAAAATTCAAATATATTAATTTAGCACTTCAAATGGTCAACTAATCTCTGTGGGAAGGAAGCAATTCTTTCTTTAACACAAACATCAAGATGTTGGAAGTGGAAGCTGGGGTAACAGCTATCCTACTCATATCATATTTGCTTGTGTGTGTCATGGATCCAGTCCCAGAATGCATTTGAATGCAGGTTAGACAAAACCTGTAAGACTTGAGGTACAACTAAGTAGATTATGAGAGACTTCAATAAAGTATTTAAATTGACCTAGCGGTATGAATTAACTTCTAAAATGCTTATGAAAGATGACTAAAAACCAGTTGAGCTGTAATAAAGCAGTTGTTCCAACCTGAACACTAATTTACCAAAAACAGTAGTAATGCCACACCCCCTCAAAAAAATGGTGCAGGAAAAAAAAATGCATGGTCAACTGCAAATTTTTCTTTTATCATAGATGGCAGACATCCACAATCTGTGTTTCATGCGCTCTTGGCAAGTTCTCTGTTTTTCTACTTAAATGTCCCAAACAAGTTACAAGAACAAAAGAATATTTCTAAACTTGTATAAAAGAAAATCTTGGTTTTAACACCTTAAGGACCACCTTCCAACCAGTCTCTTTATGATGATTTAAGAAGGAATAATTTATTACAAATATATTTAGCTACTTTCTAAATGTAATTAGATGTTAGAGCAGAATGTATTGCATACAAAGATTATTTTCATTTTTTCATGTTTTTCTTCACTAAAATCTTTGAGATCAAAAACTAGTTAACCAAGTCAGCTTTTACATCACTAATGATTTTTACATTGTTTGTCCTATTCAATAAATTGAGATTCAAGTGGACTCAAGCGAAAAAAACAGCTACCTAAATTGATAACATTACTGTCGTACCATTTTTATTCACAAACCTCATGTTACAGAAAGCTTAAAAAAAGTTAATAATTTATTCCCTAACAATTCCTAGGGATGCTATTGAAAGTCATTCAGTGAAAGTGTCAGATATATTGGATTAGTCCATTACAAAACCTTGTGCCGTAGCCACAGAACCTATGAAGTTTAATTCTTGCATATTAATATCAATATTACATCTAAAAATGTGTAAGGCACCAATTAAAGCAATTTAGAGATACAGATGATGACTTATATAATTAATGTCTCTAACTGGGGCTG
Source organism: Syrrhaptes paradoxus (assembly GCA_013400615.1). Lineage (NCBI taxonomy): Eukaryota > Metazoa > Chordata > Aves > Pterocliformes > Pteroclidae > Syrrhaptes > Syrrhaptes paradoxus. The sequence continues at coordinate 17,821 of VZTO01015115.1, forward strand.
TTGTTGACACCATATTCAGAACACTACAATGCTGAAGTAAAACATTTGAGAACACTTACTGTGATGGCTGCCTGAAAAAAAAAAAAAAAGAAAAAAAGGCATTGCTTAGCTTAGGTTAGTAAAGTAAGAAACATTTTAATGGCTGTATGACAGTAAACTGGGCACAAAGCAAATGTCTGTGTGCAGAATTCATTTTGTTTGCCATTCTTCCACTTGTTTGCAGACACATTTGAGACGAGGCACAAACAGCTGGCTCCTTGTGTTCTTCAGCACCTCGGGGCTCCCCTCCCTCTGCTGCTATCCCTGCAGCATCCTCTGGAAACGCCAGCTGGGTGCTCTGCCTGCTCTTAACTGCCAGTGCCTGTATCTCTTAGCAATAGTTTCCATACTTTGCATTCCCACTTAAGTTCCTTCTTGGTTACTTTCCCTCTCATAACCTCCAAGTTTTTTAGATGTATTTTGCTGATGTTTTCTGGATTTCATAGCTTCATAATAACCTGAGGCCTGCAGCTGCTCCTCATTAACATCCCTCAAATCCTCATACTCCTTCCCTTTCCATTTCATACCATTACCATGCCCATCATTTTCAGAAAGTGAAAAATGCAGCCATGTTAGTCATTGTAACAGCAGCTCCTCTGAGAGAGGAGGTAAGATTTCACTTAACAATCCCTGAATTTACATTTGAAATCTACACAAAGACACCAAGAACACATTTTCTAGTAACCTACAGATTAATCTTACCCAAACAGAAACCCTTCCTCTATGGGAAACTCATCTTAGGACTCACTGTCTCATAGTGTAGAATAAAAGGGTACCACCAAGTCTGCTGAATTATTCATCATTTTTACTGATGTTTTCCCAAATCACTTGTATTCCCCCCCAAATAAAGTTGATCATTTTGCATTAATAAGCCTAAAGAATAAAAACTACACAAAAGGTAAATGTTAGAACTTCACCAAGTTGCAAATTAACTTGACGGTCTATACAAAAACCCAACACTTCTTTGTTACACAGAAAATCCGTTTCTGCACCAGTGTTCAACAGCAGGTAGTATCTAGAAAAAAACTTGAAAAGGAATTTTCTTGGAGATTATAATCACAAAATAACACAAGTAGTTCATCTCTAATACAAACAGCCACTACTGCTGACTTCCATTTATGTATCATACCCTTTCTTGTTTAACTGTCAAATTATGATTCTTACAAAATATTTAAACATTCAACTAGGCATAGCAAATGCCTTAGAAGAGGCTTATTATCACTTCAAAAAGGCTTCCCACTGACTAACAGAAGAAAATATACAGCAAGTCTAAGGGGGGGGGGGCGATGTAAGGCTGAGAACTTATTTCCGAGAACCATGGGGTTATTGAAAAAAATAAAATCAAATAAAATTTTGAGTTATAGTCTTCAGACAGTTATTCCAGAATAAGATTTGTCTGTTCATTCTTATTTTCCAGAAGAAAAGAATAGGAGCACAGTAGTTTTTTTAAAAGCATTGGGGTAGGCACGTCCTTAATCTTGAGGGGAAAAAAATCAAAAGAAGTACATGAAACATCAGGCATAACCAGCTGTTATACTGCATGAGACTAAGTTGCACATAAATATAAGCTGCAACTAAAATTGATTCATATTTTTAAGCTTAGGAAAATCTAGATTTTCTGTTCATTCAATACAATTATTTTTCCAACCCACAAATTTAAATTTCTATAAATTACTGTTTTAAAATGAAATACCATACTAACATTTGCAAAGACATTTTTTTTTTTTTACTTGTGTAGGAAATAGCTTACAACAGCATAAGGACCAGAAATTGATTTTAAAAGTCACTAATGAAAAAAAAAAATCAGGACTTTTTTTTAAAGTCCAGTAATTTAAGTTTAGTGTGAAGGGGAAAAACACCTAAAACAAGCAGTCATATCTGACAAGTTTAATTTTGTTTACATCATTATCTCTTTGTATTTTTAGTTCTACCTTCCAAAATATATCCTTTCACCTTACATACCATGGGTCACTGACTTCTGGTTTAATTATGACTTTGAGTACATTGTCACTACAAACTAAATCCTCTGTTTGGGCCTTATTTAAGACTTTCTCAACAATTAAGGCACCACGTCTGGTGCAGACCAATTAAGTCATCTGAAAACTCCTACTGGTTCTTACACAGTGATGCAAAACACTGGACAACTTTTTACCAATTTCATTTGTTGTTACACAATTATTCTTAAAGTGTTTTAAGAAGGAAAAGGAAGTTTAAATATTTCTCGGGTGTACTGAAAATCTCCCTTTAAGTTGTACATTTAATATACTACTCCTCTAATCAACATAAATTTCCCATGTATACCTCCTGACCTACCTTCCCCAGGACAATACATTCCATTGTTGATTTGGAAGAACCTATGCAATGTTCTACAATTCCAGAAAAACAAACCACAAACAGCTCTGCAACATACAGCTTCTGAACCTCTGGTTTTACAACCCGAATGAAGAGCTAGCACGGAGTGGATTCACAAAATGTATTCCACACCACAGCAATTCATTCAAATGTTAACTATTAGCAGGCCAAACAAAGTTTTAATCAAAAACAGTAAGAAATAGGAAGCAAACCCAGCTCTTAGGGTCTGTTATGGTTTGAAACAACATCACAAGTGTAGCTGAAGAGAGAAGTTGACTTTGTTCTAGCTACACCTAGAATGAACTGTGCCTAGAGAAGCAATGGCACCATCTGCTTTCAAAATTCTCCTTGCCTGTTTCTGCAATTATCATCTAGAAGCCTAAGGCACCAAACAAAACATGGAGTATTCCACAATATAAAGGTACAGAAAGAGAGAAACTGAGAAAAAAAGGCAGTAAAGAATGAGTTATGTACACGACAAAGTACCACCTAGATTTTCATGCATGGTCTATAGTTTCACAATACCAACCTGACAAATTAACATGTTGTCCAGACAGTAAAATAAAAAATTTATTCTCCTTGCTGCATAACTACCACTTTTTTTGCTGCTTCTCTCCAGCAAATATTATCACATGAAGAAATCAGAGAGAAGGATCATAAGATGAAATTTTTACTTTTCTACCCTTTACTTCTCAAATGATATATACAAAATTATCACAGTTCCATCAGCTCTGTACAATTTCATCTTCCTTTCTTCCTCACATACCTTTAATCCTAGTATATCTTAATGTTTTAGGCCATAAGTCAGCATGTGAATTATTTATCCCCTCAGTAATATAACAGGTATTACCTACATCACGCTATAGAATTTTTAGCTACTAGATTACCATATAATTATAGACTAATACAATAATTATGACTTGACATTTTTAGCTGGGTTTTGTGCTTTTTTCCACTAGAAGTGTTCCAGAACTAAAGACAATTGATTTCTGTTGAACTTGTATGCATATTGTTTCAACAATATGCTGGTCTGATTTCTGAAATATGCTCACTGCTCCTTGATTTTCTTTTGATTAAAAATAAAGTGACAGCTGTCCAGGTTTGAATTTTGAGATCTAGCTGACTGTAGCCAGACCACATTAGACGTAAAGCAGTACTCTTTCCCTTGAGAACATGGTTCGTCAACACTAACGACTAAGGCAGTATTCTGAACTAGCAATGAAGTCTGGCACTTCTGGTAAATTTGCAAAAAGATGACAAAACGAGTCTCATATTTCACTGTGACAATATTTGCATTTTCAAACTCCAGTTTAGGGGTGTTAAAATTCACATTTGAATACTGCAGAAACTAAGAATAATTACACATTTACTTTGCTGCACTTAAGATTGCACTAGGCAATGAAGTTCATGAAGTATTTATCCTGTTACTGACAGTCAAAGAGAAATATTTTAGGCAAACTCTAGTTTTATGCAAGTATCAAAAGGAATTTCTCTTTTCAGCTTCCTCTTCCAGATTTTTATTTAACTATAAGGTGACACTGAGAAAAGTAGTCAGTAAATAAAGACAAACCAAAACAACCCAGGAGAAAAGAAGGAAGAGATCTGTCTGCATGCATCTTGTATGTTATAACTAAATGAGGGTAGGCTTTCACTTTGGCAAAAGGAGCATACTGGAGTGAGTTTGGACCTATCACTCATTTATCAAATGTGAACTCATATTCGAGAGTAGGAGAGACAGGAGTCTGGCTTTATGAGATGGATGTATTGACGAGGGTACACGTCCCTCTTAATCATTATTTATGAGCACACTTTGCACTTATTTTGATGTGCCCATGCATTACTATCAAAGCGCTACAGAAAGTGGAAAGTTTTTGTTTAATTTCACATCCTTGTAAACAGTCATATCAGCATATTTTTTCCTACCAGAGGATAGTCTGATAACATTCTTGCCCATTTTCTAGAGTAGACACTTTATATTCAAAATTTCTGAAAGTACACTGAAAGAGATATTTACAAATACATAATAGCATTTGAGGGCACGCTACCAAAAAAAGGTAGTATATTATAGCACATCAGTAATACTTATGTCAACAAAATTTAGCAGAATTTGTGTTCCCAACTACTTCACAGAGACATGGAGAAGGAAACTTTGCTTTTAGTTTTGCACTGTGAAACCAGTTTCCCAAGCCATACTAGCTAAGAGCAAGGCAAAAAGAAATTATGCTAGACCATCCTTGCTCCAGGCACATTCCAGTTTGTCCAAGCAATTCTCTACCTTGTCCCAAGTCTACCGCTCCTTCCTCTTCAAAAAGATAAATCTGACTAGGAAGGGAGTTACTGAAATCCTTACCCTTAAACGATGCTTTTAATTTTCATTTAAGTCATATGTAGTAAGGATTTATGCAACAAAAGATCAGTTTAAAAGCAAAACATCCAAAAACTACTAAAGAGTACTTTTTAATTATGTACTTTTAATAGAGTATTAATCTTCCCATTGTCACACATACAACTGAATTCCTTAAAGTTTTAGATTATTTTTTACTGATACTTCATACTGATACGTTCTATCATGTTCTACTGAGAGAGACTATGCCAATTGAAGCTTCAAGTAGGTAAGACAAAAAGAAAAAAAAGAGACCATCCAGAGAAGAAAATAGGTGAAGAGAGCTGGCTGAAAGCTCAAGATGGAAAAGGAAGTAGACTCTTCTCTTCTTGAACTGTCAAGCAACGTGTATGGTTGCAAAGTTCATACTAATCTCCTTCTGAGTTCTGTTCAGCTATTTATTCAGTTCTGATATCACATCCAGCACAGGTATGTAAAGTTAACAGTGCAAATTTGAAAAAAACATATTTTAAGACATTCTTCTACTTACAGGTTTATAAACCTGAAGATCATTGTCCAACAAGGTTGGGAGAAAAGGCAAAAGTAAATTAAGTCTCCACAGAAAGAGGAGATGGGAAAACTTCATCTTAAGAGGTCAGACAGTCCAAAGCCCTTTAGAAAAATCTTAGTGCACACTGACACTAGCCTTGTGAGCTCACCCTCCATTCATAAGACTCTGAACCTGAGTGACTGGAAGTCAGATCAAGTTTCCAAACACATACATAGAGGTATTCAAAAATAACAACAACAAAAAAAAAAATCCAGGGAGTTTGGTTAAGCTAGACACAAACTTTGGTTCTTAGCATTCACTGTGAAGACAGGTCAAAATTTTAACTCTCTAGCACTATGTGCAAGCATTGGAGCACCCAGCCATGAACACTGCATCACCTCACACATACTGCCAAGATACAGAGCCACTCCTAAGTGTTATTTCAGGTTATTAATATTGCTGTCACATGTGGTCATCCCATTGCTAAAACATGCCCTTTGATTCTTTACAAGCAAAAAAGGGGATACTCTGTAGTAAAACCAGAACAGACGGATTGAGAAATGACATGGTAAAAGGAAATACGAAAAAACTACGCCCAAGACAATGTACATTAGCCTGCCACAGAAATCCCAAAGTATTGGTAGGGAAGAAATTTTTGGAAAAATTTACAAGGAATTCCTGCCAGGTGGAAGGACAGGCAAGAGCAAAAAAACACCTCTTATTTACACATATAGATTTCTTTCCTTGTCCTATTGCATATATATTTATTTTTATATACAATATGTACACACATAGTTTACATCAGATATCAAACACACCTTTGTTCTGCCTTGTGAGTACAAGACTTTTCTTGGAGATAATATAACTTTTTCATGAATTTTATGCTAGGAAATTAGACCTAATTTCTTGCAAACACCATCCTCAAAAGCTAGTTTAAAAGATTAATAAGAGTTCAGTTTTAAATCTCAGATTGTTCATGCTGAAAGCTACTCCACAAGTCAGAACAGAAACAACATATTTTATTTTTCTTCTGTTGTATTTCTCTTTAACACTAAATTCCGTAAAGTTGTTCTACTTGTAGCTATCTTGCAAAAAATGAGTGGAAAATCCGAGCAGACTATGTCACATGAAGAAAATGTACTAGCTTGTCACATTAAAGTTTTTAGTTCATACATCAGGGTATAAAATTTCAAAATAATTATATGTACAGTATAACAAACTACAATAAAGCCAATCTATCTTTCATCTGCTTCTATTTCCTCATACGAGCTTCTGAAATGACAGACTAAAATTCAATGTTAGGTTGGGCGTGCAAGATTTACATTTTTTTCCAGTTTCACCATTTCAACACTGCATAGTACTTGATTCGTAATCAATCAGATTTAACAGAACTCACACTAGTTTTGAATTCTTCTGGTTTTGACACATGTAAAACTGCAGCATTATTCCATAACAAATCACATGTTGCACTGTTAAATTTCAGCTTTTCTATGAAAGGGTCTAATAACTGACATAATAGCTCATAATGTAAGCCTCTACTAGATGCAAATGCTTTAGGTAAATTGATGCTAGAAATATGAACCTTAACTAATCTTTGTAGCTTAACTTTTCATGTATATTTTTCAAAAGATTATGCTAGCAGCTTTGAAGCATTTTTCTGATAGGAGCTAACACAGACTTTAAGACATAAGAGCTGCATAATGAAGTTGCATCCATATTTTTCAGCACAACTTTATAATACCTACTGCCAAGGAAAATATTTTTCATTAGGATGACACATGTTGCATTGCCATAGAATGGCAACATATTTATTTTAGTTGAGCAAGCTCAGTTTAAAAAAGCAAACCACATGCAAAAGACCAACCCACCAAAAAAAAAAGCACAAAAACCCACAAATATAGCTTTTACTGATATAACACCTATTATCCTTCCTGTACAACAGATTGCAGATATAGAAATCTAGCTCTGCTTTCCCTTAAGTAACATACTCTTTCAGCTTGTCCAATGCAACTGAACCCATAAATCTTTTCAATTTATGTAATGTATGCATTCTTAAAATTATATTTGAGATACGTTTCATACTAGAAACTAGTTTTTAGGACAGCCAAAACACCCGTGTTTGTTCAAAACATGTGCTCCCATGAACAAAAGGGAGAAGAGAAAGATATGAGAATTTGGGAAGGTAGATAAGAAACATGATCAGAAATAGATGTGTGAGGAAGTAAGTAAGGAGTAAGATGAGATTCATCTTACTAAGCTGTGAAACAGCTTAACAAAAGGAAGTTATGGTCTCATTACTTTATTCTTTTCCCCCCCCAATATTTGTTCTGATAAAAATAGGTTACACAGGTAGAAGGTATATTTCATTACAGATGCCAACAGAACTTGGTGAATTTTGTAGGTCACAAGCTAGATCTGAAGAGGAACTTCAGACCTTAAGTCCTTTTTGGATCTGACCTGTTATACTCCCAACATGCTGAAAGTAGACATCCTCCCCCCCAGAGCCCATCCCCAACAGAGTACTGAAGTGTTTATCAATAAGCTTTCTAATTGTGCTTTCTTTGGTGAAAGCCATTAAAAGGTTTATAAAAGCAGTTTTCACATTATAATTTACAAACACAACAATGACTTCACAAGCAACGCAGACTATCACTTTCATTTCAATCACATCTAGGATGTCATGCAGGAGAACAGCGAATAAACCCAAATCATCCTGAATTACTGTTGTACAAGCAGCGATAAAGCAAGATAGATTCTGAATCTGTGTTCTAAAGTGCTGTTATATTTTATATAATATGGCACCTCAGATATCTGAAGTGATTGTGTTGAATTTATCTATTCTTGAAAAAAAGTAAGATGTTTATATCTCATTATAAACTATACACAGTTTGGATATATCTGGATTCTGTAAAATCAAGTTTGACTTTTAATAACAAAATAAAACTGACTAATGATTTATCAGTGTTTACAGCACAATGTAAGATTATCTGAAAAACAGAGAATTATTTTCTTTTCAAGTATATACTAAGAACACAGACAGAGTATTAAGTTTGAATTAAAATAAACTCCATACATCTGGGCCTATGAACTTTTATAAGACAATACCTGCACTCTGAAAATACTACGGTAAAATGCTTCCAGAAACTCCATCTTCTCTGCTCCATCTTGTCACTTTCTCACCAGTTCCCCAGAGCTTAGGATCAGAATCTTGCATGGGAGAAAGAAGAGATGTTATCCCTCCCCTTCCTTAAGTGAGACATCTGTGAGCCAAGTAAGTAAGGAAATCAAAGTGTCTGATTTATTGCTTTTCCAGACATTCCAGCCTTCAACTCCCAATGGACAAGTATTCATCCATCACTTTATCACAAATTCTTACAGTTGTAATCAGCATTGAGCAGCAGCTTAAGTTATTGTTAACTACTTGTGGAAAAAAAGTTTTTTCTTGTTTGTATCCAGCTTTAATTTGAGATATTTTTAATGAGATACAGACGCCAGGTATTACCATTAGTAGAAATATTAGCATGGAGACTATTTCCTTGCTGCTCATAAAGTCTATATAAAGAATTTTTTTCCCAACCTAATATTAAGACCACTCATGAGCAACATGCCTTAAAAAGCTCACACTTCCAACTGATAGCTTCTCAAACATTCACTAGTGAAATACTAGGGTCTGAGCAGTGAGGCTCTGAACCAAAGTTGACCTCTACGTGAACCTCACAACCTAACAATATATCTGATATGTATAATATTGATCACATATGCAATGTATTACCTTATGAATATATGCCAATTTATAAAAGCTTTTTTTTTTAACAC
>VZTO01015117.1:0-27632 GCA_013400615.1 Syrrhaptes paradoxus
ATATTAAGGAGAATGGCCTGTGAATTATCTGTATTATTTTTGATCATATTTACTACATACATGTATGTGTACCATATTTTCACTGCTAAAATATTGGAACTTTTTCAGATGGCAAATGGTCCACAAACTTTATCCTTGCAAACAAGATCATCATCTTTTTTTTCTTTTCAAAAATTTATATCTGAAAAGAAATCTCTGCCCTAATAATTATCCAAGTAAACTAGTTTTATATTATGTCAGAAGCAAGACAATAATCATATTGCAACAGAAGATATAGCCTAGCATAAATAGAAGGATTTTTAATTACTCCTATGACTATATGCGGTGAAGGTAAAATTACAGCTTCAGGCCCCAGATGCGCAGGAGTTGTACTTCGTTTTCTACTTCTCGTTTGCAGAAATTCAGGATGTTTCCAGTTACACTATTTTGTGGTACTCTTTCAGGTTTCAGTCTTTTCCTTCCTTTTCTTTGCCTCCATTTTTTCTATTTTACTAAGAGCTAGAATTTAATTTCTTTAGAAGGCCAGCTCAGAGCATCTCACTCTGTACATGTGTTTGAGTCCATATACTCTGTGCCACTTGGAAAACCTAAGATGAAATACTATGGATCTCTGATGATATTATCTGAGACACAACGTTCTCTGACAAATACCTGCTCAAGCCCAGCCTACGCTATCTGGATAAGCAGAGCTTGCTGCATCCCCAGGAGGAACGCTCTGACTCGAGGCAGCACAGACATGTCCTCCTCTTCTTGCTGTGTCAGAACTAAAGCCTGGATCAAACATCCTCAAAACTAAATATCCTGGTGACAGAACAGATGGACATCCTCAGTTTGAAATCTCTCTGGAGTTCTACTGCAATACCTAGCAGTTTTTCTTTTGTTGTTGTTGTTGGGGTTTTTTTTGTTGTTGTTTTATTAAACAGAACTAAATTTTAAAAGTATCATCTCACCGAAGAAACTAAAAATTGTAATGAGCTTTGTGGTCAGGCAGTAATTATATTAGCTTTCCCTAAAACTAGATATATTCAAATTCTTATCTAATTACATTTTCAAAATTAAGCAGGGGAGAGAAAGGTCATAGCATTGTAGCCAGCATATTCTGTTTTCCTCTGGAAAGAGTACAAGAATAGTTTCAATGGAAACAGTTTGAGATTATGCTTGATAATTTGTAATTAACTCTCCAGGGTGCTGTGAGGCCTAATTAATTACTTATTGGAAAGCATTTGGAGATCTTTGGATGAAAGTTGCTATAGTAATGCCAAGAATTGTTGTTATTGTTATTATTAGGTATTTTCCATCCCCAAATGCAGTTAGGTGGAAAATGTACCTTTATTACCTTACGATATCTTACAACCAGGACTAATCTGCTGAAAAGCAGTATTTAAAAGCTGAGAATAATTCTCTCTGCAGTGGGAAGCTGGAGATGTTGATTCTAAAACTGTGAATATAATTTATGAATAAGCCTAATACATAAATTGCATTCAGAAGTTCCACAGTAATAACACACTTTCTATTCTCCATCTGCGGATAAGCAAGTGCATCTATTTGTAGAATTTGTCTTCTGTTCGAATTTGTCTTACGTTATGAAACTGTCTGCAGTGCTATGAAATGACTGTATCACAAATGCCTCCATGTGTTTAGCATCCAGCATTTGCTCTTGGGTCTGTCAACAGGAACATGTGACCCAAATGCAATTAACCCAAATTAATATAATAAGGCGGGGGGGGGCATGAAGATATTAGGATTCCTGGGGTGATACCTTGGTACAAACTTGAGAAAACAATTCATCACAATTTATTATTTTTTGAAGCACTTGCGTCTGCAGAGTGGAACAGACTCGCATGTAGAAAAGAAGACAGATGTTAGCCTGTCTCCCAAAAGTCAGAGAAGAAAAGGACAGCTCCAAAAAAAAAAACAAACCAACTTGCAGAGGCTTGAGCTGGAGGAAGGAACTTGCTTTTGCAGTGTGGTTTCTTCTGTTCAGCTGAGCTCTGAGCTGTGGAGGAAGGAAACTGAATAAAAGTTATGTGCAAGGACCCAAGAGTCTTTCGGTGCCTCCTGCCAGAATGCCAAAAAGTTCAGTCTTGGTATAGAAACTGAGAAAGTATTTTTCTTTCCCTCCATCCCTGTCCTACTGTTTTATGGTAGCTAAATCTAAAGCAACTGATTAAGTTATCCTCTGTTAACCCTAACCATATCTGTGTTTATCTCAAGAACCCCCTGAAAATACCCGCCGTTGTGAAGAAGGATCTATTTGCGTTACACCAAGGAATCCAAGGGATAGAAAATACTCCTGAGGTTTCCTTGCTGTGAAGAGCTAACAATCCGAGAGACTAAAGCAGGATGCTCTGCTTTACCCTGTTTAGACAAAGAAAAGCTGAAGTTTGAAGCTAACGTGTGTCTTCCAAATACAAATCTACCCTGGAGGAACCCTGCCAGTGCTGTAATAGTGTGGGTAAAAAATAGACACAAATATGCATGTGATCTATGGTATCCGTAATAACTATATGCAGAAATACAGTTTACTAAAAGTAAGTCTTCATGCTTTCTTCTTCAGAAGAAGAAAGATTGAAAAATGTATTGCTTTTAATATTTTTTTGCAGGTAATACTACATTTATGAATAAATCTCGACATGCACACAAGATAAATATATAACGTTGTTTTTTTTACGGTGTTGAACGCGTAGATCCCCAAAGAATTAGCTGTCTCTAACAAGCAGGCAGTGGTGTCTCTCTGTTTACCTTGTCAACAGCATTCATTTCTGTTATCACTCTTCTGGAAGAACAAAGTTTCTAGATATGCCTCAAAGGTGAACATAATTACGCTGTTTACATTGCTATCCCTGCAGGGATCATAAAACAGTACTTAGAACAATGTTTACAGTCATCAACGAGGCAGAAATCACTCTGTACATACCAGAAAGGCAGAAAACAATATCCCGTCACTAACTAATTGCAGCTGGGACCGTGCTGTGGAAAGATCCTCCGTCTCGCATGCAATCTAGGTGCTGGGTACATTGGTAGCCTAAAGCATCCAGCAATTACTCTGTCCATCAAATCAAAATTTCTCTAAGGTGTTTTATTTTCACTGCGGCCCTGCAGATGACGTGACTTGCCAGTTTCTAACTTTATATTCAAAGCAACACAATAAATAAATCAAATGTAACTAAGCATACTTTAGTGCAACTGAAACATCCTTCTGCGGTGGCAAACTTTTTCATTTTTCTGCTAGGGTCAGGGACAAAGTTAAGTAAAGCCTATTGAAGAGTTCCCTTTAACTTCAGTGGTTTTGGGGCCAGATGTTTGCAGTGGGGTGCACAAAGACCAGGAGTGAAGCTGGAAACCTGCTGCAGATGGGTTCACAACAAGGGAGGGTGGCTGCTCATCCTCCCCTCCACCCTGCAAGCCACCTTCCTCCGCGTGCATGTGTGCATGGAGAACATAGCTACAGCACCACTTTTTAAAGTTTTTTCTGTAAAATATATAAGAAATACTGATGTAAGACAGCATAGCAAGGATGGTTTGTGCATTGCTCATGGATGATGACTCGGAGGCAGTTGGCTTTTAGCACAGAAACAGGTATTTTCCTTATTTCTTGATTGCTAATCACTGTTCAGTCTGTTCTGTTCAACCCAAGGTAGCTGTGATATGATCTTATATTTACAGTCTTCCTGTTGTAATATTAAGCTTTTCCTGGCTGACACTTTACATTCATCATTTGATGACTTGGTCGTCAAATATCCTCACTGTTTGCCAGAGGGAGAGCACAGGGGAGGCATCAGCTCCATTGCACATCCACGGGAATGGCAGCAACAGAAGTTCAAACTAATCAGCCAACATCATCAAATATGTATCACAACAACCCGAAAGCCATCACTTTGGAGAGAGGAAAAATAATAAAAGAACTACAGCATATGAAATGCATCAAGGGTAGAGCAAAACCAATTTTTGTGGGAATCCTTGGACCTTGTCGGCACAGCAGTGTTGTTCATGGAGGCAATTATGCTGTTATAAACAGATTGCTGATATAAAAGTACAACTTTAGAAGCTAACCAGATGGAGGACATACCTTTACCCTGGCTAACTCGGACAGCACAGGGTCTGGGAAGCCCTGGGGAATGGTTGCACAGTGTTGCTGGCCCAAAGCGGGTATCTGTGGGACTCCCCGAAACCCCAGCATTGTACCTGGGGGTCTGGGGCCGAGGTGGGCAGAGCCTCGCAATACCGGGGTGCCAGCCACATCTCTGTACATACAGTGTGTCTTGGGAATTACTGTCCAGAGTCCAAAAGAGTTTTGAGGGGGTTTTAGTCATTTGCCTTTTTTTTTTTTTTTTTTTTTTTCTCTCATCTGTCTAAGAGTGAGATCTGACGAAGTCAAGCACACAACCACGGATGACAGCAAGGTCAGGGCTTCCACCAAGCTGTGAAGCTTGTTCTTAACACCGCATTTCCAACTGCAAAACATGGGCCAAATTCAGGGTTACTGCTGTCACGTATACTTAGGAGGTGACAATCGTAAAAGGAAGGTCATCAGAGTTCACCGGAGGCACAGTACACACATTATCAATTCCACAAGCCATCCATGAAATCCTGACCTCTTTAGACCTATTTCCAACTTGAGAAAATAAAGCTCTAAAAAGACAGGGGCATCTTCTAACCACTCAGAAGACGGAAATAAAAATTTTCAGACAACGGTTTGCCATCTCTTTTTTTGCCATTTGTACAGCATATTACAGTATCTCACTGAGTTCTGCACTTACACCGTTTAAACTGAGACTGGAGCTGCTGTTGACTGCCGTTCTCTTTATGGAGTTTCAAACTAAAGAACTTTCTGGGTCTCAAACACTTCAACATCAAATCTGTGTCCACATTATTACAAAGAGGCAGTTTTGGTGTTCTTGTCTTTCCAGTGCACTATTCATATTATCCTGTGCAAATGGGGAAATATTTAGAAGCCTTCGTGACCTTGAAAAAATTTCTGAGCAAATTTTTTGGCATATATGATTTTTAAAATTTTTCTTATTTCATCTTAGACTAAACTCTCCAAGTTCAATAGGCATTCACATAGAAGAAGTCTCATTGATTGTGATGGACTTCTTTCTGTATCTCTTAATAATAATGGATAAATGTTTCAAATTAAGTATGTAACTATCTACCCTCCATATCATTATATAACTAGATTTTTTTTAACCATCTGCATTAACGTGGTTTAGCAATTAAGATCCACATATTGGAAAAAAAAAAAAAAAGAAAAAACAGAGAGGAACTGCTCACAAACTTTCAGACACATGAAGAAAACATGGCTGGAAGCTGGGGGCAGCACAGACAGAAGACTTCAACGTGGTGTTTCAGGTGCCAAATATGACTTGTCCCCCTCCTCTGGAGATCTGTTCTGGTTGGAACGACCCCTTCATCATGTCCCTGACTGCCCCTCGAGCAGAGCCAGCAGTGCTCATCAACCTGTGAGACCAAATGAGCAGAAGCAAGCAGCAGCTCTGCTTGTGTTTGTGGGGAGGTTTGTGCACAGACCATATCCGATGCCTTGCTGATGCAAGAGGTCATATCCCCCTGATGCATGATCATCCCAGCAAGGTCAACGCCCAAGGAAACATCCTAATTGTGCCTGATTGCACAGCTTGTCCCACAAATTGAAGATAAATGCCTCATACCTGCAGGGGTTTATAAAAATCTGCCTTCTCAATCCCTGGGATAATATTTCCATGTTAGCCATCTCTCAGTCATCTCCAGATGACCTCACACTTGTTTTCTCTGGATTCCTTCTCCTCCTTCCAAATGGTGCCAAAATAATTGCACCTTTCACACCGATCGCATTGCAGCCTCTTTGTGCACACACCGCTACTCCCTAATGACTGTTTTCTTTTTTTTCCTCTCTTGGAGACCAGAAGGGACTCTGGATCGATGTATCCGATCTTCTGCAACATGTACCAAACACCTGTCTTCCAGAGAGGGACTCAACCTTGATATCAAGATGTTAAAATTAAATTTGTCATTTGCATCACTATTTTAAATTCTAACTATCTTACTTTTCCAAGTAACTCCCTAGATTTCTTCATCGCGATCATATTTTAATTTGTATATGGATAAATTCACTTACACTTTCTTAGGTGGACCAGGAGGACTAAAATATATTAAAAAAAATCTGTTTCTAGGAAGCTCTAAATTACATTAGCAATATATTCTAGTAATAGCAATCAAGCCTGGCTCATTTCCTTGGGATTAATGACTAGCTGGGAGAGCTGATGGCCCCAAGTAGGAGTCATTATTTTATTAGAGATCTTTTTTTGTTGTTTTTAATTAGGCAAAGATTAGAAAAAATCTTGTCTCCTCTGTGCGCAAGAGGGATGAGAGCATCATAGGAGAAAAAGTACAATCACTCAGAGTAGGGAAAAGGTCTCTTTAAAATGTTGGATAACCTTTGGTGAGATCACCAGGTTAATACTGTAGCACACCAGTGTTTTCTGGGGGTTTTGCTGTTCTCTCAGCGTTTGTATTTTTCTAGTCCCAGAGGGTTTTTTTTGTTGATGTTTTGAAAAATGAAGCATGTAGATTTTTGAGGAACATTTGTAAATATATTGTGCACGTTTAGAAAATGTTTTATAGCACAATGGTTTATGATGGGTGGCTCTGTCTGACTTCTAGCCTGACAGCTAGACTGCATTGAAAATGGGAGAGGAAAAGGAAGACTGGAAAATGTCAAAGACTTTTAAAACATTAAAAATCCCAAACCCTTGGGGGAAAAAAAAAAAGAAAAACAAAAAAAACCCCAACTAAACCAAACAAAAAAAAAAGATCCAAGGATTTACAAATCAGTCAATTTAACCTCTCTTGCCAGAAAAATATTGGAACAAATAGTTAAATTATATCCAGAAGATAGCAGGGAAATGGGTAACAGCCAACAGAAGCTCATCAAGAATTGTGACACTATTGTGACAAGATTCTTCATTAAGAATTATGTCAACAGTCTTCCTCTATCACAAGGCAAGAGACTTGTGCTACTTCCCTGAAATTTCCTTGTGCTAACATGGCTTAGATGAGCTTGCTAGGGTGGATAGCGTAAAGCTGCCAGCAAACCCACACTGAGAAGGAAGGCAGGAGGAGGTAAGGACCTGCCAAACAGCTCCTGACAGAGCTGCTGCATCCTCAGCTTCCTGAAAATCCACGTTTCACCAGTGACTGGTGAAGGTCAGAGCACAGAGTTATAAAATTTGCACACAACATGAAGCAGAAGGGAACTGCAAGCACACTGGAATATTAAAATTTTAAAAAAAATACTATTCAATAGGAAAAAAATTCAAGTTTAAATGGGAACAATCAGCTGCACAAATACAGGATGGTTAACAGTGCTTAGGTGCTTAGTTAGGGTGCTGTAAATCAGAAAAAGACACAGAACTCAACCAACAGTGGATGAGAAGAGTAGAAAGTATGATCAGATGTTTACTAACTCATACAGGCACGCACACATAGCTACTGTCCTTGATTTTGGGGAAGGAAGAGGCATAGTACTGAATGACAAGGTGGTATGGACAGTGACTTCAGAAAGACAAGGGCAAGAATGTTTGAGATCAGACTCATGCTGAGGATGAGTTTTTCTAACCATACCTAACCAGGTTGCTCTTGGGTTCCTTTGCAGCTTTTGAGCTTCTCAAAAAAAAATTGTCAAGAAAGGGAAAGGGGAAGAAGCCTTCTCAATGTGTCTGGTAAGCAGGAACCACATACCATGAATAAGAAAAACGTAACCCACCATAAAAAAATCACTGTGCAAAGTTCAGATGGGTTTGATCCTCATTTTCAAAACAACTTATAAATTACCATCACCTTGCGAACTGTCTCTCTCTTTAAATGTTGTTATTTGTAACTTTAAATGCTGCATCTTAAGAGAATCGGTGCCCGTGACAATGTTGTTTTCAGTTCAAGCAGGCTCTTGATGACTTTGTCTTTGTTAACTTATTTGTCTTTGCTTTGTGAAATTATCTGTCATTAACTCATCATGTTCTGCAAATCCTCTGCAGTAATAACTACGTGCAACAGACCTTCTGTCTAGTCAGTTGAGAATTGACAGCCTTTGTTTGCTAAACATATCACTTCACTGAGACTTTGGAACACACTTTTCATCTTGCTCCATTCTCATTATCTAGCTAAGGTCCTTATAACATATGGTCCTATTTTCCTAATTGCATTCACTGTTACATGTCAAACCAAGCTAATCTTTCAAACCGTCAGGCTAATCAGTACAAAATGCATGGCCACTGTTTGCACACATGCTGCTAACAAGAGGGGAACGGGACCTACACAAATCAGAAAATGCCACTGAGTCCCAGCTGTCTTGTTTATCCATCCTTTGTCTTCTAAGGTTCTCTGTAATGCATCTTCTTTCACATTTACATTTTCAGAGTAATTTTCTCAGCAGAGAACTATTAGCACTGGTGGCTGATGTCCTACCCAGACAGACCTTCACCATAAAGTATGAGTTTGGGTAGTGATTCCCATGAGACAGATTTTAAGGTGAAGGACCAATGTTGTATAGTATGGTATTATTATTCACAAGAAAATACAACTTATTATTTAACCACATTTAAGGCAGTAGCAAAAATGTAGATAGTGTGATAATTACCACTCAGTTGTAGGTTTCTCATTTGGTAAAAACAAAAGGTAACATGCAGCCTGTAATTTGCTCATCATATCTCGGACATAATCACAGCAAGCCTCATCATTCTCCTAAAGCAGGTTAGCTGGGAACATGCAGAGAGAGGTTAGGGGAGATATTGGTTTCTACATTTAAAGATACGGCAGCAAAGAAAAAAAGCCAAAGAAAAACTCTGTGCTTGCATTTTGAAAATATTTTTGGTTTCTGGGCCAACTGATACATCATAGACAATTCCATCAAAGCTGTATGAATTCAGTAGAACTAACCTAACTTTTAACGCATCTCCAGTAAATCACTGAATTTCTTTTAATCTTGAATAAATGTACTAGCAATGAGAAGCATTTCAGCACTCTCTTGAAGAACCTGCTTTTCCTAGATGCTTTGATTTAACCAAGTGAATTCCAACAGCTAATACACACACAGAAGAAAGGAACGCTCATAGGGCCAATTAGGGATTTTCTGTTTACAAGCTATTTTTCCGATTCACCTTTAAAAATCTTACAAGTTTCCCAACCAGTAGTGAAGCTGAGCATGTATTCCCAGCAGGCACACCACAAACACACACGTACAGGTCGACAGAGACAGTAACACTCATGTTAACACAGATGGTACCAATGTCCTCATCCTGTCTCTCTTTCTGGCTGATCTGGATGAAGGGCCATCTGTGGGAAGTACATACACATATGTTGTGTGGATCCCATCACCAGCTGAACTTAGACACCTAGTCCATCCAGTAGCTAGCCCTGGATGATCCTATCTCACACTGCCTTGCACACAGACACACACACGTACAATCATAGAATCATGGAATGTTTTGGGTTGGAAGGAACCTTAAGAATCACTGAGTTCCACCCCCCTGCCATGGGCAGGGACACCCTCCACTAGCCCAGGTTGCTCAAAACCTCATCCAGCCTGGCCTTGAACCCCTCCAGGGATGGGGCATCCACAGCTTCTCTGGGCAACTTGTTGCACTGTCTCACCACCCTCACAGTAAAGTATTTCTTCCTAATATTTTATCTAAATCTACCCTCCTTCAGCTTAAAGCCATTAGCCCTCGTCCTATCACTACACTCCCCAATAAAGAATGCCCCCTGAGATATATATCCCAGCAGGTCTCCCAGACAACCTCCAGAGCTCATAATCTTCCCTGCAGCCCACATGGACACTCATCCCTTCAGCAGCCATCCCACAGACATGCTGGTCTCCAGAGCCAGCCCTGACTTAACGACTTTCCCCACCTTTGGTTTCTCCATAAACATCCCACAATATGTCTTGTGCTGTGGGCCCCTTCCAGCATGTGTGCAGCTGAGTCTTTAACCATACAACATAAGAAAACCCATGGATTTTCAAACTTTGGTCTGCAAGCACACCTCTGGTGCCTGTAAGCACCATTCCTCGAGGTGTTGCTCCACCAGCTGCGAATGTGCCAGAGGAACTGTCCGACAGCATCTTCTCAGCAGGCTGCAGAAGAGGTATAACCCATTTTAAATTAAAATCTGGGTGTCAAGGGAGGACTGGTTTATAAGATCAGATTCTGAACTAGTTGTAAGCATAAGCAAATGTTTCAAATATAATTAGTAGAAATCCTCAGAAGCCTTCCGCAGAAATTAGTTTCTGTAAAAGTAATTTAGGAGTCACTCCCCCTTCCTGCTCCATGGACAACCCTGTAACTTGCTCCTGGTTGTGCAGATCCGGGGTTTCCTGCTCTTGCAGCAGCAAGACCCGTTGCCTAACCCATAATAACGAGCAGTGAACGAGGGAAGGGACTGTATTTGCTCATATAAAGGGTAAAAATACAGAATTCAAGCGTCCTGCACATTTTGCTCACACTTTGCGTGTGTCAGATTTATTTGAAACAGGAATTGTGGAGCTGCCTTCTGTAAAAGAAACCTAAGTACTGGAAACGTATGTATTCACACCGGGACCCTATTTAGTGCTTTCGTTTGATCTCTAGTCTAAAGTTATATCTGAAGTAACATCAAAGCCTGATTTTAGAACAGTTTTTCCTCACATGTATTACAGAGAGTTGACTTTATACAATTCAACTGATACAACTCAGAGTAGAAACCAAGTAGGTAGTTATTTAATGTGAGATACATAGCAGTGCTAGGAAGCGTACATAGAAGAAAGGTAAAGACTATCAGATATACAGAGCAGCTTCCATGTGGAGGGAGATGAAATCGATTGGTATGTAATCTGCTTGGGAAAGAGATGGCCAAGGTGGAATGTCATGGGGGAAAGTTATGAACAACATAGAAAAAGATAATAGGGAGCAATTATTCACTATTTCTTACCACAGAAGAGTTTGGGATGGTGCACTAAATTAATTTATGTAATTTAAGAACAGGCAAAGGGCAGCCTTTTTATTTTTCACACATTCACAATTAAACTGTGGAACTGATTATTATAGGGTGGTGCAGGTGCTAAAATCATAAAAAGGTTCAAAAGCAATTAAACTAATACAGGGATGAAATGCACCTCTGGGGCTAATCTACATAAGACGTGGACAAAACCTTTGGTTCAGACTGCACTAGGCTGTGAGGGTGAGAGCAGAAGTGCCAGACTGCAGGTGCACTCCTATTCCTTAGGCATTTGCTAATAGCCACTGGCCGAGATGAAACACTGAACTGGATGGCTTTACTGCCTAGTCCAGCACAGTCAGGTTTATGTTTTATATTCTGAGATTTCCCTGTACACAGATGCCTCTCAGCAGGTAGCTTCCACCCTGGCCACCCTAGATCCCCTGGCAGGAGAGGGCTGTCACATCCCACCATCGAAACCCCAGGATGAAACTCCGAGCAGGCAGCTACCACCCAGCAATAATTAACACCGCTCACGTAAACTATAAAATTACTTGTTTCTAAACACATCTCTAAAGTTTCGCTAATGGCCAAAAGCAAACAAACTGTAATTAAGAAAATTATGTACTTTCTGTATTTTTGAGGCTCTCTGAAGAAGAGGAGGAAAAGGATGCTTAAGAGCTTGGATTTTCAGATTCAGATAATTAAGTTCTGCATTAGAGGCTTATTAGAATATATCGCCCAAGAGACCAGAGAGAATGTAACATGACTGGGTACAAAACTCTCAGAGATAGGGAGAACAAAGCTGCAAGCCCTAAATGACCTTTTGCTATTCCTGAGTATCTTATGATGTTTGAGAATGAAGATTGCGAAACAGATGGAGCTGTTAACGAGTTTAGGAAACAACGCGGCATACGCTCAGAAGAGCTTTAGGAAAAAGCTTGCATTACTTACGAAGTGCTCTGGGTCAGTTAAGATCTATCAAAAAAAAAAAGAAAAAGGAAAGAAAAAGTCATAACCTTTTTGTTTTTAGAAGCCAGAAGATAAAAAGGCATAGCTCCAAATCGGCTTCAACTTCATCCAGATGATCCCCCCCAATGGCTTTGGGGGACAGAATAGGCTGCCTGTGTCTCATTGGAAGCTGGCAGGTCTATACCAGAGCTAACTGTCACGGTTTATGCCTAAATAAGTTAAATCAATTAAATCCAGCAAAAACCTAAGGGTATTGTCCCAGCAGTCAATTGTTGCTTCAGAAAGCAGCACTAAAAATTCAGTTTTGTTTGAAAACTAAGAGAGAAATCAGCCTATATCTTTTCTCAGTGCAACCTTTGGAGCATATTTTCCATGGAGAAAAACCAGGAAACTATCTGCTGCCAGCAGAGTACCAGAATTTATTAAACTTCAGTTATATTCTGCTCAGTGGAAAACACAGTTTTCAGTATGAAAACTGATCTTAGGCCCTTTTAATTTCATGCTATCCAGTTGGATGAGCAATTTCCCACCTCTGGGACCATGGTAGCTTGCTACACAGAGGATCGTCCAAATCGTTGATGCTACTCGCTGCTGTCACGATGCGTCCTCTCTGACCGTGCATGGAGCTTTGCAAGCAATGCCGTTCTCTGGCCTCCAAATCATGAGATCTGCGTCACTGCAAAACTTATTGTTGTCTGCTGCATTTGCATTTATGGAGAAATTGAAGAAAAATTCTCTGCTTAGTTTTCAGGCCGAGAAAATGGTCTAGCCCTGCAAAATGTATTTCTGGACAACAGTGACAGAGCAGCAACATGTTTCATGAGATGAAGCCACATATCCTATTGGCCTTCGATATAATCGTCTATTTTTTTAATGATGTTAGCACTTGATTTTCCTGACTCTCTATAAGCCATTACTGGCAATTTTATTAACCACAAGACCGAGGGAACCAGTGGCAGTAACCTATAGAGGGGCTGCTTTCACATCCCCTGATGAAGAGGAACACAGCATTCAGGATTGGTACCCGAGTCCCTGAGGGCCGAGAAGGTTTATTTGCTATCAACTGCTTATTCAGTTGGGTTTTTTTGGTTCATACTCCTCAGCTTGTTTTCTGTGGCTGGAGAAACACTTTTCTGAATAAGAGCTCAGGTGAGGTAGTTCAGGGTCCCGGGAACGCCTGGGTGGATGCTTCGTGCACGTGTCTTAGCTGTTGAACAGAGTATGTGTCTTGTCAAACTGCACCTGACAGAAAGGTTAAATAAGCTTTCTCTTACATTTCATACCCACCACACACACAATATAAATGTTAATAATTTATTAACATTTGTCATTAATATTGCAAAGTCAAGCGTTCACAAGCCAGGTTGTCTGGGCAACTTTATTTTTTGCTCTCTTGTGCACTATATCGATGCAATCTGTAATTACACCGTGACATGCTATTATTTCCGCAGGACCCTTGGCTCGTCTGGTGCACGGATCAGCCAGGGCTCCTTTAATGAGTAGAGCTAGTCAATATTTTATTTCAGCCCCACTGTTAATTGTGTGGTTGTATCCCATTTACCAGCACTGTTTAAACATCGTGCTGAGGACAGAGCTGCTAAACTCCTCGCTGACTTTCAAACCACATTCACTATTTCCCCAGTTTGTTGTGGAGCGACCATTTTGATCTTCACATCAACACTGCAATGACAGGACGGTAACCTGCTAATTTTATTGTAGGAAAGTGAAATACAAACAGATGAAGGTCAAAACGGTTTGCTAATTTTGGATGTCCAGTCTGGGACCTCTGGGGTCTGAATTTTTTCGAGTGCTCAGCATTATGTGACATTAGGTGCATGCAGTGCATCCCTCCTATCACCATCAGCTGCGTCTGCAAGTGCTCAGTGTTTCTACAGATCACACACAAGGGTGTGGACTTGCATACCCAAAAAACATTGCTACTGAGTAGGGCAGGCAACTACTATGACTTACGAATGTTTTTGGGTCACCTTTTGCCTTTCTCTGGCAAGAAGACCTAGGAGCTACCAGACTTAATTCTCTCCAGTTTCTTTGCTTTTAAGCAATAAAGATCAAATGCTGTAGGACAAGCACCATTGTTATGCAATGTCCCTACAATGACAAGGATGAGATATCTCTAAAGAAAACACAGGTGTAATGAAAAGAAAGGGCAGAAAAGTAAACTATTGTACATGGTGGGTTTGGAGATTTTTGGGCACAGAGTCAGAGACATTGGGGCAGAAAAGTCCTCTGTAATTTTTTTCTCTAGTTAGCTGGGTTTTGGCTTTTTTTTTTCTTTTAAGCTAGTAAAATATTTTGAAAATATTTTGTTTTAATACTTCAGAAAAAAAAAAGTTTTGTTTTGGTCAGGACACCATTTTCTCTCCAATCAAAAAAAACCCAAACAAAACAGGCAAAAAATTCATAACTTGAAAATTCTACAAGACTTACCACATTAGGTTGGTAATCAACGCTCTTGATTGTCCAAATTATGTTGTGTTTCCATCTTGTTACTGTTTTGTGCTCTTCAGACTTTCCTTCACATCCCCCCATTGCTGGATCATCCCAGAAAGCCAGAACACTCACCCACTTCTAAAATTATCGTCACCTTTGTTCTGCTGGGTTTGGGCTGGCCTCTTAAAACAGGCTGAAACGCTGAACTCCTCTCTGACAAAAAAGACATGAAAGAGAGGAAAAGGAAAAAAAAAAAATCAAACTCTCAGTGCATTACTAATTTTTCTCCTTCATTTATATTTTTTTTCACTGGTTTAAAACCACTCAATGCTCCAGCACCTCTGGCAATGCAGGAGCACGGCTGCAGCTCCCTGCAGTGCTGGTTCCAGTGCACCGAATTTCTCAGCTCACCGGAATTAGTCGGCAATTTCTGCATCTCTTACTCCCACACAGTCGCATGCAGTTATGTCCTGACCCTGCTTTCATGGAATTACTTTTCAGTGGTTTGAACAGATCCAGGCTTGACCTGAAAAGAACAATGCCTAACGCTCTGTTCGATTTGGTAAATAATCTTTTCTCATGATGCTACAAACAGGGATGAACGGCTCCATGCAAGTGACCCCTGTCCTTCTCTCATTCCCCTACCTTCCGCCATGCAGCTAAACAAATTAATGCAACTTCAAGGCAACCAAGTTCAGAAAGGACAGTAAATGGTGTATTCTCTTCCCAGAAACAAAATAATCTAGATTTGTCTTGGAACACTATCATGAATCACTTTAATCTTTCCTTTCTTGAGATATTTTTTATTTCTTTCTATAAATTCCATCCTTCCTTGGCTGAACAGTGTCCATTCCAGTTGCATTTGAAAACTCTTCAGATGAGGGTTTTAGTCATTTGCTTTTTGGTGAGTAATTGTTCTCATTTTCAGCCAGAAGACGGTTAACCTTTTGAGACAGTCAATTGCCCCCTCTATGTACCTATCGCTGTTCTTACTGGTAGTGTAAGACTAAAACTTAATAACCTAGAAAAGATGAAGCATTAACTTCGCTCTGACAAAAATTCATTCTAAGTTTCAAGGCCAGAAATTTTCAAGAGAACCTGAAGGATTTGGTTCTCAGAGAACAATAGTTTAGTCAAGTTGCAAACCCAAATAACTTAGTACTTATTAAATGGCAATCTGTATGACTCAGACAACATCTATAGAACCTTTTTTATATTTGATTGTACTAACTACTTGAGTTTGAAGACTACTGCTAAAAGAGATTGTAAAATATAGGGAATCCACAGATGTATATATTCCTATTATCAATTAGAAAATCTCGTTTTGCTTTAGAAAAAGAACCCTACGTACTTAAATTAAATGATAGCATTCTTTAACAACCACAGAAGGAGATTGTGATTATCTATAAACATATTTAACTTTACATATCTTTGTAAAAATTCCATTAAAAGAAGCATTATATGCATTACATATGCAAAGCAAATATTGCAATGTGATGCTCTCGGAATACTGCATTTTACAGTAGCTTAATAAACTCCCAGTTATAAAAGGCTGTGCAAACACAGCAAAGCCATAAATCTTTAACAGCTCATATGCAAAGTTTTACCCCGCTTTCTGGAAAGGCTCACAATTATCCAGACAAAACTCAGGGTGACCTTTAAAGATGAGAACTGTAAAAATAAAGTGAGGAGGTAGGCTCTTTACCTGTGTTCTTGTAGTGTGAGATGGGCTTTAAGCATTTACATTTCCTTTTGCTTTCTTTCTTCTTTACCTTGGAGGGCCACAAGAAGTGTCCTGGCCTGGCACACTGGGGACAGAAAGAGACCAGAGGAGGTCAGAGGGTGCTAAGACCCATCCAGCACTAGTGGTGAAAGAGGGAGAGGAGAGGACAGGAGGGGGGAAAAGACCAAAGCCTGGTCTGGGAAGTTGCCCTCCATCAGTCTGGGACTTCTAATATAGGATGGGCATAGTCAGAAATGCTGGGAGGTGGTTTTGAGGGAATGGAGCTTGGAAAAGATGATGTCTGTGAGAGCTGGTGGGAGACAGAGAGGTGGAGCTCTTCATCTGAAAGTCAAAGAGAGAAAGAACAAGACATGGCTTTGGGGACTGGTTTGGATGATTTTATTTCTGACGGCTAGATAAAGAAGGCACATGGCCTTTCCATTGGGTTTGGATGCAAAACGGATCTGTAACATCATTCTTCACTTGACAGACTTGGTCTCCTGGGTGGGAAAGGTGAAAGCTTTGAGAGAGATCACTTGAAAAAAAAAGTAAAAAAAAAAAATTATCCCAAACAAAACCTGCTTAACATTGTCTTAAGTGTAAAATGTAAACAGCACTGTGTGAGACATGCTGAGCTTCTGCCCCTGGCCAAGTACACTAATGATGATGCTGCTATCTCAGAGAAGAGTGTATGTAAAGCTGAAGTTATGTCGTGAGGTGAGCCTCTGATTCACATCTTTATTTTTCCACTGTGCACCATGAAAAATCAGACTCTAGGAGTCTTATCTATGCTGTACAAAGCAGATTACATTTGCAGCTCCTCAGCTACCCCTGGTCTTATCTCAGTGTCTTCTCACCCCCCAGAGCGTGGCCACCAGCAGCCTGTGTTCAGCATCTCGAGATGCCCTTTCTGCTCCAACAGCAGAACAGCAAACCCCCAAAATGGCACAACTATGGCTCTTTCCTCATTCCCATTTACAAGAAAAGATCTCATTTCTAGAAGCCTTTGTGTGGGCTTGGAAAATTCTTACTAAAATAAAGCCTTTTTATAAGCATTCTGAACTCCTAATTCCTCAAATGTTAAGAACATTTACTGCTGAGAAATGTTTTGCACAAAAAGTTTCTTACTGCTAAATTCATCTGCCTGCTTAAAGGTGAAAACTTACCTGCATTTCTTAACAGCCCCAAAACGATACGTTCTTCTGGTGTGTCTATTTTCAGATGTTTTGTGCTTTGCTGCAATCAAAATTACAAAACTTTTAAAAATGATAGCTCTGAAAATTATATTTTTGTGTCATTTTGATCTTCTCTCAACTGACTAGAAAGTCAAAAGGCTAAAAACCATTAATATTCTCTAGGCAGTCATTATCTGGCAACTCTTAAGCAATTTCTTTGCCAAACTAGAAAGAACTGTCTCTACAAAGATACTTAAAAAAGAGACAATACCTGCTTTGGTGATCACTCCATGTAAAGCCTTTGTGAGAACTGAAGTTAAGAAGACATGCTTAAAGCTGGAAGTCTTTCTTTGTTCAAATAAGAACGGACTGACCTGAAACAGCATTTCAACTCCTTTTCAAATCCTCAGAAACTTAAAGGTGTAGCTCAAGAAATGCCCTGCATGAAAAAATAAAGTGGAAATTTTTACGGTATTCAGTAATTTCTGCCCAAAGGACGCACAGCCACCAAGCTCAATGAAAATTATAACCCAACCGCACGTGTTGCAGCATATTAACTAGTCATGCCCTTATGCTGCTGGCATGTAACTCCATGGAAACACTGTGGAAATGACAAAAAATGAAAGGAATGAGGTTTTTTTATCAGGCAGTGCCTGGCAGAGTTGGTGTCTCGTGCTGTGATGCCAGGCGGTGATGCCAGGTGAACACAAGCCCCCATGGATGAGGGAAGTGGTTCGTCCCCTCCCAGCCCTCGGTCCCCAGCAGCAGAGATGCTGGGACACAGCCTTGCCCAAGCCTTCCAGCTGTATCAGCTGTTTTTTTCCACTGGCTTGGAAGAGGTCAAGTGAAGCAAAGCTCTGCCAGAGAGTTACATGCAAATGTGTCTTGTAACGCTTTTATGGAATAATTAGAGGATGATGTAAGACAAAATATCATCAGCTTCTCTACCATACACTTCTCCTGTCCACCTGAGGTAGGATTATGCAACCAGAAAGGAGGCAACAGTTAATCTTGATAACTGTTAAGAAAAAATGCTATGCCATTTGCAATTTAAAATTTTAAAATTCTAACCTATTTGCTTGTTACAAAACACTTCCTCTTGTTATTGAACTCTTGAATAACTGCTTTCATTATTTTCTTTGATCCCACAAGACTTAGTTTAATATTCAGCTTTGACCAATTCTAAAATTTTTACTTAAAATGGTTTACTGTATCAAGCATTGTTCCTGTATCTTTACGTGAAATTATTCTGTCCCTTTATAAGTAACTTCATTTTTCTCTGTAACACAGGACAAGACACTCTGGGGCATAAAACATTTTGGTCTTGTGTCTCTAAGGACACGTGCTTGGTCAAGCACAGATCCACTAGGAAATT
The DNA here is from genome assembly GCA_013400615.1 of Syrrhaptes paradoxus. NCBI lineage: Eukaryota > Metazoa > Chordata > Aves > Pterocliformes > Pteroclidae > Syrrhaptes > Syrrhaptes paradoxus. Next base: position 18,662 of record VZTO01015117.1, read on the forward strand.
TGCAATCTTTGTCACAAGCTGTGCACTAAAATTCTTACAAAAGAGGTGGCAACTGATGAAATGTCCACTTTTCTTCTTTTTTCTTTCCTGTTGAGATAAAATATTGACGTGAATAGATGGCTTGGGCTAAGACAGAGCAAAGAAACACCGAGTGACTAAGGCACACTCTTAAACTTACAACAGCGTGAGCATTGGGATGAGATCTACCACACTGCTTGTGATGAAAAGGCCATGGGTATCATTTCAAAATTCTGTAACCACTGTGAACATCTCAGGCTTTGCAGTGTTGGCCCGCAGAGGGAGATTTGCCTTAGCTGGGAACATGCCCTGCAGCCAGAGAAGAGGCTGTACCGGGCACATCTGCTTCACATGCCCATGGAATGAGCCCACAGATATGGCTGCAGGCTGAACCTGGTGCAAGCCAAGGGCTTCTCCCAGTCCAGGACACAAAATGTTGCTTGGAGTATGACAGTGGAGAAACTCAACACAGGCAATCTGCATGTTCCATGTGGCATTATTTTTTGCTATTTGACACATCCCTGATCTTTGAAAAACAGCAAAAAGACATGTATGATTTCTTTATCATCACTTGCTCTCTGCTTTCTTAGCTACCAAGCCAGACAGTAGCTTTCTATAATGTCATTTTATTAAGAGTCTTCAACATACTCACTTTTTTCATCATTATCTGTTGGGGTTTTTCAGATTCTCCTGACCCAATGCCTGCAAATTCAAGAAACATGAAGTACGCTTGATTCTGCTAAGCAGTTTCAAATACTTTCCCAAAGTCTCAGCAAATCACAAAATGATTGTTATGCAATTCTCCCAAATCATAAAATATTCCAGAAAAGTTCCCTTTCTTAATATATTCATGATTTAAGAGAAGCAATTATCACTGCCAAGTCTTATTTTAGCACTGCAGCTTTCACAGACTGAGAGCACTGTGATTTCTTTAATAATCAATAACAGAGGCAATAGAAGTCTCCCCTTTGAGCATCCTATTCACCATGGAGGAATCTTCTAGTTTAAGGCAAAAATGTAACGCAGATGGATGACAGCATCACTGGAAAGATCTTCAGGAATTTACATATTTTTCTGATTCCAAAACCCATTAGAGAAGTCAGGCACAATTTGCACACACTTTTTAGTACTGTGAACACCATGAATTTACATAATAAAAAGGGTTCCAAGTCACTCCTAGCACTCCTAAATGCAATCTTTATTTCTCGTAGGTTTTTCCTAAGTGACAATCTTGACAAGTCTAGACAGACTTTTTCTCCCACGTGTTCACTGAATTCCTCCCATTTTGCTACTGAAAAACTCCAGCAGCCACTGCAGTGAAACAATTCAGCCAAAACCAAACATAAAACTGTGCTACAAACCTTCAGCGGATAGCTGGGTGGAAAGATCTTTTTCTACAAAAACCTGTATTTATAACTTGAGCATCTTGCTTTTATATATCTAAGTAAAAAATTCATATTCCCTGATGGTATCAGGGAACGGCTTGCAGCTGAATAGAGACTGCAAGTTTCCTGCTAATATTATGATATTGTCGTAGCCGTGATGGTCTTACAATATAAGAGAGACAAGGTTTTTCAGGTTATTAAACTAGTTAACGTAGCTGGAAGAACTCTGTGTTTTGGGTAAAAGTTTTGTGTCTGAAAATATCTACTGGGGGTTTTTTTTGTCTTTTCTGAGAGCAATTGGTCTTCTTCCTACAACTACTTACAATTAATTCACACCAGATAGGCTGTGAATCCTCTAACCCTCACTATCTCTGACACCGCCACAGACAGACAATAAAATCTCACTCTAAAGTGACATCCAGAGCTTCTCCACAGCCTTTGGGGTGAAAATTGTCTGAAAAGATGGGGAGGGAAACAAGACTGCCATTGTCTGCCCATCCCACCTACCTATGGAGGTAAGCGGTGCATAAAGAGCAGCGAACCAATTCATGGGATCCTGAAAAAAACCCAAGAAAGAGGATTTGCTGTGCAACCCCTGTGCCAGTGTGCAGACCCAGGCTGAGCCAGCTGCAGTCAGGGCTTTGCACAGAGGAACCACTGATATCTCCCGGCCCATTGCACCAGCCTTGTCCCCAGCAAACAAAGAGGAGCAGGACCAGCCACCCCGTCTCAGCTCCTGCAAAAATAAAGCCAAGACGAGGAGGGACAACAGCACTGGAACAAACAAAGCATTTCCTAAAGGAGAGGTCAATATAGAAAAAGACTAAGGGATTGCCTTAGTTGTCAAAAATGCCATCTTTTAATGACAATGGCAAGCACAAAGTCACTTATTTTTCATGTATTACATGGCAACACTTGTCTTATGCTCGGGTATCACAGGCATGCTTTCAGCACTGGGGTTTTAATGAGGTACTTGATCCCTATGTAAAACCAGCACCACAGCCCTTATCCAGCGAGAACTAACAAGGAACTATAAATGGCCCAATTACCAGGCTGAAATGTCATTCACACATTTGTTATCTCCCACACCAACAAGGAAAAATAACACTGAGACGCAGCAGCTGAAGGCAAATTGCAATTACTGTCGATTGAACTAGAACTTGTGAAGCACTTCATGTAATTCAAAGCTTTAAAATTTAATGTGAGCTATATTTAGTTTCAAACATCAGTTGGGTTCATTGATATTTTGTTTTAGTCTTGCAAAAAGTCACAATTTCCTTATTAATCATATTAACAGTTCTAAGTGTTTCCTACATGATGCTGTACTGAGTCCTTTAGCAAATCTCCTTTGTGATCAGCAGCATTCAGGACAGAAGATTCCTGCGGCACGTGGTCCTGGAGAAGTCAGATGCTCTTCCTCCAAGCTACCACCATTTCAGTGCAGGACATGATCACCGAAGAAGGGATTTTGCATATCTTTTGATCAAATTTTTCATCTCAAATCTTAAATCACTCTGCTCCTAAAGCATATGCTGGCAATCTTTAAAAAACTGACGCTAATCCCATCTGATTTAGATGTTTATATTAGCAGTACTGTAATACTGGATCACCTCACTATAACCATCTTCCTTCAAAGAAAAAAAAAGGCAGCCTGCTCTTAATATAATAATCTTTAATATCACAACAGCATTATAATATGAGTTACAGCAGATAATGGGACTGCTGTGGTCACGGCGCAGCAGCCCTTGGCTCCTCCCAACTTTCCCCATTTCTCAGGCACACCAGCTAACCCAGGCAGAGCTCTGAAATAAAGCTTTTCCACTTACAGCTAGCACAGGCAATTCCCTGGGAGCAGACATAATCTAAATCCCTCACTGCTTTCAGAAAAATAAGGTGGTTTTTTCTCTTTTCTTCCCCTTGAACTGCATTATTACTGTTAGATATCTAGATCCGTATCAGTAGGAGACGACGTGATCTCCTAGAAAGCACTTTGGTTGTACAGACGACGCAAAGCTACGCACTGAACGGCTCATTTCTGAAACGCCCAGGGAAGCTACAGGATGGGTTTAGATGCCAGCACTGCCAAGTTTAAAAAGCCTGCTAAGAGAAAGAGAGGGGTGCTTGTATACTCGTATCCCCCCTCTCCCTGTGAGCTGTCAGTAAATTCACTAATTGGGGCTTCAAAACTCCTCATTGCTGGTCTGATCTGAAAGCCAAACAAGAGATAAGGATAAGGAGAGGATCAGGTGCTGAAATAGAGGATGCTGGTTTGTGATTCACTTGATTCTAGATAGATCTTACACGAGTGTAGATCAAACATTTGCAATATATTTCTGTTGATTTCCAGCCAAGAAATATCAAGCAGATTTCAATACGTGTGCTTAAATTTGCTTGCAAGAGCACGCTTACATTGCACTTTATATAAAACCTAATTATGGTGATACGTGTTGCTGAATGCAGAGAGCTACAAGCACTGGAAAGAATAAACGTGTCTTATCTTCTCACCTCTGTGAGTGATTATACTTCAGGCTTTTAATAGTGAAATAACTTTTTTTTACCTTTGGCATAGCCTGTTCATTCATTGAATTGCACTGAAGTTTGGTATAATAAAAGGACACAGCCTAGTTTTCAGTATTTCTTCATGAATCTCAATTTCCCACCCATTTTCCAGAAAATACTGAAGTTTTTTTATAGACAATGTTACTGACTGTTTTGACTAAAAAGTGCATAATTTCCAAATTAAAAGTTGAAAATTTTAAAAGGGGGATTAGGAAAAAAGCTTGGCTTTCATCAAGACCATATATAGCATGTGAATTTTTCATGAGAATATTGCTACAAGTTTTCAACACAATAAAAAAATTGCTCCTGAAATTTTGCTATTTTTGCTATTAGTATATAAAACACAAGGAGCTACTTAATGCCATTTAGTAGGTCTTTCTTTTTTCTCTTACTTTTTTGCTTTTGTCCATTGTGTTTTGGTGGGTGGCTTTTTAGAGGTTTTTCAGGTGGATAGGGTTCTTTTGGTTTTGGGTTTTGTGGGGTTTTTTTATCAGTGCAACTATCAGGATGGAAGGTCAAAATAAATTACATTTTCTACCCATCATTTTTCTCTTGGAGTATCCTTTACATCAGCATTTCCCTCAAGCTAAACTCATGCTTCACCAGTTTTTTAAGCACAACAAGCAATCTCAGGGTTGCCATCTCATAGCAGAGTCAATCCAGCTTGCAGGAGAGGATATTACATTATGTTTTCTACATTATTCCCTTGAAAGCATATGCTCCTTTCTGCTGTTTAATAAGGGATGCTTTGGCCTTTGGATCAAATGTCACTTGCAACACCCGTTGGGACAGTTGCATGTATTATGGATTTGCTGCAAAATACATTACAGAATTTTTCCTCAGGAATATAGTGGTTAGTGGTTCCAGAAAAAAATAATAAACCACAGACAGACACATAGACAACCACTAGACTGGACAAAGATACTTTAGTTTATTCCTTTTTAAATATGACTTGAATGAAGTGCCTGGTTTTGGCTTGGGATGGCTGGAGGTCAATCCAGACTCAAGAGCTTCTCTCCTCCATCATGTAATGTATTGATGATGGAAAGCTACAGCCAAACCTTAGCCCTGGCAGCACATTTTGCATGAACACCTGCTGTAAGTAACTCCTATAATTTACTCTCCTGATCCACCATGTAGTCAATGGCAGCAAGCCACCCCCTTACTCCACTACTCCTTCCTCTGGAGTGAGGAGGGAGGGGTGTCCAGCTTCCGAGGCTGTAAGTATAGCACAGCAAAGTCTCTTTTCTACTGTGTTTTTGGGGTGTTGAGGGGTTTTTGTTTGGTTGGTGTTTTATATGTTTGTTTGCTTTTGTTTGTTTTTCCATAAAGATTGTTAGAAGTTTTGGACATCAGTCTAGGTTGCCTAAGCTTACACAGAAGCCTAGTTATAAGCAAACAAGCAGCAGCATTTAAAACACCTGAACCCAAACAAGAACTTAATCCCTTTGCAGAAGTGGTCCCTACATTATAGTCTTACTTGTAGACTAAAGTTGCCAGAGGGAGAGAATTTTCAAAGGGAGTAGGTAATTCTACAGATGTCCAAGGTATCCAGAGACATAATTAGTAACTCCAAAGAAGCTGGAAGGGAATTTAAATATCTATGTTGCAGATATCAGTGGGATGGATTGTATGTTGTATCTGCGTATCCTGAGTTTAGGGAAAGAGCTTCATTATTTTTTTCAGGCATCTCACTGCTGACAGGGATAGATTACTGGAATGTATGGTCTTTAGGTCTCGTCCACTTCCTAATCAATGGATCCTGTGATGATGCACTCAGCTAACATTTTTCTCTCCAAGCAAAATTACAATTTGTAGGCGAACTAGTGTGGTTGTCAGTTGGCTTATAAAATGTTTACCTTTGCAGTGGTTTTTGCTTTCCTCTCAGTGAGTTTCCTTTTAGGAAATTAAACCTCCCCATGATCTTGCACGAAGATTGCCAGTGCTGCTGACCAGACAGAGTTCTGAGTTTCCCGAGGCCACTTTATAATTGCATTTTGGAATACAAGTGAGCTTACACTCTGAAGAAGATATTTCATTTGAATCCTTCCCAACTTAATTTCTTTTTTAAACTCCATCATCCAGTGCTCATGCAGTCTACCCACAAATTAAATAATATTTTGTGACTCTGCAAAGCAGTTCCTGTATGGGATTCTGCCATGTAATTTTGGCCCTGCTTTATAATCTGAGCTCTGTGAGGCTAAAGGTCAGATGAAGCAAAGGGGACACAACCCAAAGCCTGCATGACTTGCAAGGTTAAGTCGTGCATCACTTCATGGTGGTACAGAAATTGCAAATTCAGAGTCCCTGACTTGCACAGCTGTGAGTCAAATCAAAATAAAACAAGCAACAAATTGCAAGTGGATACCACCTTAGACCACCCAGCGTCCTTCTGATGGAGTGATGCTGTCAGGTAGTGGCTGTTGCTATTAGAGTTGTCCCACTGTGGGGATTTGGGTCAAAAATCTCTGGAAATGCTGGATTGTTCCCTATTTCTTATTAAAGTTTTGTGATTTCAAAAGCCCTACATGCTGAACCCCCCCAGCAGTTCAGAAGAGAAACTTCCACAGCTCAATGTATGTCCTGCCAGAAAAAAATGTTGCCACAAATAAATGGTGATTCTCTCCTTGTATTCATGCTTTTTCTAGTGCTTTTTGGTGGCATTTTTCCCTACTTGTGCACCAGGCAAGAGCTCCCGAGCTCCTTTGGTCTCTCCCCCAGTCCCGTGGTGTCCTGACCACTCCTAACTGCCCACCGTAAATATCTAAAGAGGGATTTTCAGCTCTTCATTACCATTTTAACACACTGGATTCGCCTGCTACCTGTGTTGATTTCCTTTAAAAATTTCTCATCATGATTTTCCAGCCAGCCTAGACACAGATAGCTCGTTTTATCTTTCCGCGCAGTGCATGCTTTGCCGACCCGCTAACCATTTTTATAGCTTTTCTCTGAACTCCCTCCAAATTAGTCAACATCTTTCTGTTAATGATGCATTCAGAGTTAACCTAAAAGGTGAAAAAGCAGCACTAAATGAGCTCCTTTCTACATTAGCAGTGGCTTAAATGAAAGCAAGTTCAAGTGAAAAAGCTGATTTTAATGGTACTAGCGGCTGAGTAGAAGTCTGCTTAGATGTGGAGCCACTAGGCAGATGGATGGTTACATGAATTTTAACAGCCCAGTATGCTAATGCGGAGACGCCAATAAACAGAACCATTCGGATGAATATTTGATGGATTGAGGACAACTTCATAAGGGTTTTGATTTCATTAAAAAGGTCTTGGAAATTAGAAAAAAAAAAGGCAGAAATGTGTTCTCTTCATGCTGTTTAAAGGGAATCATGGTGGGCTTTTTCAATCCAACTATATGAACTTTTTAAAGAGAAGAAAGAACAGTGAGTATACAGTCTCTCTATATCTATGGAAATGTCAGTCTTCAGGGAAGGAGTGAAATATGGATCTGACTGCAGCAGAAGGGACATTTGGGGCAGAGGGCTTGAGGCAGAGAAGGACGTTTTCAAAAATATTAGTAGAGAAAGCAATGCATTGTGACGAACAGTAACTACATCCCATTCCTCTGTATCCATAGACTACTACACAATTTCTACAGTCTTACATTTCAAGTAACGTGGAATTGTGTGGAATTGCTCAGGTTACAAAACATTGTTGGTTGTGTAGAGAGATTTGTTTTAAAGATAAAACTGTATATAGTTCTGTACATGCCTTGTATGTAGCACAGTGCAGAAATACAAGAAATTAAGTGTCCGGTCCTTAAAAAAGTCTCCTCAAGAAAAACAATAGATAGCATGCTAAAAGTTAGAAAACATGAAATGCCAGAGTCTAGATCCACAGATGTTAAAGCAAATGCTTAATCTTTTGTACCTTACTTGCATGAGTACTAATTCTATGACAAAGTGTCTCTGGCTGGGCTAAAAGAAAAATATGAGTAAAGCAACTTAGATGCAACATCAAATCAAGAGAAAACTTCCAATGCTTCCCACAGCTGAGGATTAAGCTTAAAACATTTATAGAAACACTTAAGAAATTGTAATTTCTAACGAAAAGGAAGGGGGTCTGTGTAAATTTTTAATACGAAGTATACAGACAATTACATTAATAAGATTTAATTATAACATGAAATATTTAGTGTTTTTCTCTATGCTAAATATTATTTTGAACAAAGTCCTAGAAAGGTTTGAAAGCTTAAGAGATACCTAGAAACAAAACAGGAACAAGTATTAAAAAAAATAATTTTGACAATGTATTCATGGTATAGACCAGTGTTTCCATCTTTACTTAAAAAATGGAAATATTTTGGTCAGCTATTGCATTTTATTCTCCTTATAAATAGAGAGACAACATAATAAATACTTTGTGCAGTATGTTTAATTAATAGAAAACCAGCTCTGGTATCACAGATTTCATTTGTAGCAAGCATATCACATAATCTACAATTAACATCAAAGTTTTGGCAGAAATGCATAACTATTTATTAGTGTCTACGTTTATTTTGTATTATGCCAAAACTAACCAGCCATACATTTACTATCATCCACAATGTGACTAATTAATTCACCTGTGAAATACTGCTTCCTAATTTATATACTGTTGCTATTTTTGTTACACGGCTCTTATAACACTATTTTGTAATTAATACATGCCAAGCTTCCTGCAGGAAACACACTGGTTTCTGTTTGTCCTAGTCCTCAGCACTCCATGGAGGCTACATCCATACTGACACACAGGTTGGGCTCCCCTTCCCACCCAAATGCCACCCCCCAGGTGCCTGCCCCCCATGTGCTGGGATGTCAAACTGTAATTTAAGCACGTCACCAAAAAGCAGTGGAATACCTTTAGAACAGCTTTAGTTGATAAACAAGTTGTTATTCTCTCAACATGGTCATTTCTAATGCCATGGTCATCTCCCCTGTAGGACTGAAAGCACTGCACAATACATCTGTGGCTCAGACCCACTGATTCCACTGGGGTGGTCATAGTATCACAAAATCACAG
>VZTO01015123.1:0-11892 GCA_013400615.1 Syrrhaptes paradoxus
GATTCTGTGATTCTTTGAGACGGCAGACCAGAAATTTTGGGGTATTGTTTTTTGTCAACATTTTTCTAGTGATTAAAAAAAGAATAAATCCCTGAAGGGTTTTATAGGTGGTCCAGCATACATGAAGATGACTAAACTGGAAACACATCTAGAAAAACTGAGATTTCATTCCACAGAAGGTGTGTGTCTTTTGTTTTTTCTTTTTTGTTCATTTTGAACTCCAGGCTTATCTGTTTATGAAGAACACAGGTTAAGCCTAAATTGCTGGGACAGAAAATACACTTCTGCAATTAAATCCATGAAAAGGGATTATTTTCTTTGAGTTTATATTTGTACTCTCATTAAAATGCCTTAAGTTATTTTCATGTGATACCTTCTTATTTCCTGGGGTACTGCTCTAGTTGCACTTTTTTTGGTGGCTGTAGCTCATGACTTATTTTATGCATTTTAGGGCATCCATTACACAGCAACATCTTTGTAAGTTTTGCATTATTAAGTACGTGAAATCTCTAGAGGACAGAAAAGCAGGACATAGTTCTGACTCCACCTTCTGTTGCTGTCACTAAACTATGGTCTTCGTAGCTTCCTTTTAGAGCAAGAGCAGGATTAACAGTCTTTTCCCAAGGAGTACAGAGAAACAAGTGACTAATAATTCCTCTTTTACTTGCTTGCTGCAAACAGTGTTTGAGTGTGACGGTCTCATTATACAAAGCAGTGGCAGCCATCTGTCTTCTGATCCCATTTCATTATCGCAGGACAACTGAGTTTGTGTTTTAACCACCCATTTATCTGGTGGATGTGGCCTAAGTGTCTGAAACAATGAGCAGATCTGCTCAGCATACTCTTAAAATGAGTGTATTTTCCCTTGCTTCTTAAAGACAGTTGAAAATTATCCAAGCTTACTAAAAATTAGCAGAACTCAGGTGAGTAATTTTTTGTTTTTTTTTTTTTTTTAAGTTGGCCTACCATTCCCATCCTTTTGAGAAAATCATGCTTTTTCAGTTTCTGTTTTGGGTTTTGCATCGTTTTCTTTGACAGTATAAGGAGGACACCTCAAATATTAGTTGTTCTTCTACAGTAAGCACCGCATTTTATACAGAGCTAATGTTCATCTGTCTGTTGAAGATATGTCTACATCTATCAACAAAAGGAAAAAAAGAAAACTTTCTCAACTTGTTATCCTTATTTATAAATTCTCGTTAGCTCATGTAGGTGATTTCAGAATTTCTGTTAATCAAACATGAAATAAGAGAGTTCATCAGTCTGGAGAAAGTAGATGATAGTGTTCATAGATTTAATAAAAAACCTAGACCTGATAGTTCAAGTTCATGTAATATTTTTTTTCCCTTTGTCTCCTCTAGCTTCTTCCCCTTCTCTGTTGCTGCTGTTGTGGTTTAACCCCAGCCAGCAAGAAGCCCCACAGAGCTGCTTGCTCACTGCCCCCAATGGGATGGGGGAGAGAATCAGAAAGGTAAAAGTGAGAAAACTCGTGGTTTGAGATAAAGGCAGTTTAATAAATAAAGAAAAAGCCTCACACTCAAACTATGAAAAACAAGGCATTCCTTCACTACTTCCCGTCAGCAGGCAGCTGTTCAGCCATCTCCAGGAAAGCATGGCTCCATCGCACCTAATGGTTACCTGGGAAGAAAAAGATCATCACTTTGAAAATCCCCCTGTTCCCTCCTCTTTTCCCAGCTCTATATGCTGAGCATGACATCATATGGCATGGAATATCCCTTTGGTCAGTTGGAGTCAGCTGTCCCAGCTGTGTCCCCTCCCAGCTTCTTGTGCACCCCCAGCCCACTCACAGGTGAGGTGGGGTGAGAAGCAGAAAAGGCCTTGGCTCTGTGTAAGCCCTTCTCAGCAATAACTAAAACATCCCTCTGTTGTCAACACTGTTTTCAGCAGAAATCCAAAACACAGCTTCATACTAGCTACTCTGAAGAAGTTTAACTCTATCTCAGACAAAACCAGCACATCTGCGCAGGTGAATCTGCAAGAAAATTGCTGACAGCATTCTGACATTGAAATTCAGTGACAAGGAAAGGACAGAGTCTGTGGCATGGAGAAAGACCAGTACATCACCACAATACTTACTGACAGCCTGTAAACATAGGACTTTTTCCTAATCCTGTGCAGAATATGTGTCTCCCTCTTGCTTTCTTAAAAATACATTCCCCTTTGCTGAATACATTATTAAATAATGTACAGAAAAGTAATTATTTTTTATTCTTTCTTTGTGTGAAATCTCAACAGGGGTGTTAGATGTTAGGTAACACAAGTTAGGTGAGACCAGAAATAAATAAAAGCTTAACAGGCCATTTGTAGTGTAGAGTGGATGAAAGTGGGATATTTTTAATTGGGTTTTGCAGCTGTTTCTCCATTATTCCCAGCTGGTCCCAAATCTGTCTCTACAGTAGAGCTGCAGTGATTTACATGGGTGTAGAATCACAAGAGAGAACAAGACTAGATACAGTGTCCTATGCCTACATCCCAAGTTTTCTGAATGGAAATAGCAGCAAGAGCTGATCTCTCTTTTTCAGTCTGCTTCCTCTACATTTTGATAGGAAATCTGCTAGGAAAAGACTACCGATCAGAGTCAGTCTGGTACCAGTAGTTGTACAGACAGCTTGGTGTCATCTCTCCCTCACTGCTTCTTTTCCTTCTAGCCTCATCAGCTCTTCCCCATGCCTGTTTTTTCACCATTTCCAGGTGCTGCTGTCCATTCCTCCTGATAGCCTCTCCCTCTGTAATTCCTAGTCCTTTTGTTAGTCCTTCCAGAGAAGCCTTCTTTATTACTTTTTATTCAAATTAAACTATTCTCTTCTAGTCTGACTAGGTCTAATAAGCAACATTGAGAGTAAAAGTGGCAGCTTTCCTTATTCTAAGCATATGTGTCTGATGTTACAGCATGTACCAAAGAGCAAGAAAATTCAGATTTGCATCTCTGCATTAGCAAATTTTCACAGAGATGTCAATTTTCACTTTCTAACAACAAAATAGAGCTTTTACAAAGTAGACCTGCAAATTTTTAGTCCCTGTGCAAAAGCTAGCACTCTTACTACAGCAATTGTCAGATTTTTTTTTTTTAATATAGATGAAACAACTTCTTCTCACACAGACTTTTAATACGATTGAACTGTGTTAGCTGGGGAGAGACACTGAACAGAAATGAACATCTAGCACTAATGTGTAAGTTTTAACAGTTTGTCATCGTTAACACATGAATGAAAAGAATACCTCAAAACTTAGGTATTCTCACTGTAGACGACATCAACCAAGCTAACACATGATAAATTAAAAAAACAGAATAAAATATGTTAACTTTCAAAATTTTTAAAACAAAAAACCCCCCAAAACCTAATGAAAAACCCCAAACAAACTCTGATGCAATTGCAAAGTAATATAAGCAGTCACNAAATATTAGTTGTTCTTCTACAGTAAGCACCGCATTTTATACAGAGCTAATGTTCATCTGTCTGTTGAAGATATGTCTACATCTATCAACAAAAGGAAAAAAAGAAAACTTTCTCAACTTGTTATCCTTATTTATAAATTCTCGTTAGCTCATGTAGGTGATTTCAGAATTTCTGTTAATCAAACATGAAATAAGAGAGTTCATCAGTCTGGAGAAAGTAGATGATAGTGTTCATAGATTTAATAAAAAACCTAGACCTGATAGTTCAAGTTCATGTAATATTTTTTTTCCCTTTGTCTCCTCTAGCTTCTTCCCCTTCTCTGTTGCTGCTGTTGTGGTTTAACCCCAGCCAGCAAGAAGCCCCACAGAGCTGCTTGCTCACTGCCCCCAGTGGGATGGGGCAGAGAATCAGAAAGGTAAAAGTGAGAAAACTCGTGGTTTGAGATAAAGGCAGTTTAATAAATAAAGAAAAAGCCTCACACTCAAACTATGAAAAACAAGGCATTCCTTCACTACTTCCCGTCAGCAGGCAGCTGTTCAGCCATCTCCAGGAAAGCATGGCTCCATCGCACCTAATGGTTACCTGGGAAGAAAAAGATCATCACTTTGAAAATCCCCCTGTTCCCTCCTCTTTTCCCAGCTCTATATGCTGAGCATGACATCATATGGCATGGAATATCCCTTTGGTCAGTTGGAGTCAGCTGTCCCAGCTGTGTCCCCTCCCAGCTTCTTGTGCACCCCCAGCCCACTCACAGGTGAGGTGGGGTGAGAAGCAGAAAAGGCCTTGGCTCTGTGTAAGCCCTTCTCAGCAATAACTAAAACATCCCTCTGTTGTCAACACTGTTTTCAGCAGAAATCCAAAACACAGCTTCATACTAGCTACTCTGAAGAAGTTTAACTCTATCTCAGACAAAACCAGCACATCTGCGCAGGTGAATCTGCAAGAAAATTGCTGACAGCATTCTGACATTGAAATTCAGTGACAAGGAAAGGACAGAGTCTGTGGCATGGAGAAAGACCAGTACATCACCACAATACTTACTGACAGCCTGTAAACATAGGACTTTTTCCTAATCCTGTGCAGAATATGTGTCTCCCTCTTGCTTTCTTAAAAATACATTCCCCTTTGCTGAATACATTATTAAATAATGTACAGAAAAGTAATTATTTTTTATTCTTTCTTTGTGTGAAATCTCAACAGGGGTGTTAGATGTTAGGTAACACAAGTTAGGTGAGACCAGAAATAAATAAAAGCTTAACAGGCCATTTGTAGTGTAGAGTGGATGAAAGTGGGATATTTTTAATTGGGTTTTGCAGCTGTTTCTCCATTATTCCCAGCTGGTCCCAAATCTGTCTCTACAGTAGAGCTGCAGTGATTTACATGGGTGTAGAATCACAAGAGAGAACAAGACTAGATACAGTGTCCTATGCCTACATCCCAAGTTTTCTGAATGGAAATAGCAGCAAGAGCTGATCTCTCTTTTTCAGTCTGCTTCCTCTACATTTTGATAGGGTCTGGAAGGAAATCTGCTAGGAAAAGACTACCGATCAGAGTCAGTCTGGTACCAGTAGTTGTACAGACAGCTTGGTGTCATCTCTCCCTCACTGCTTCTTTTCCTTCTAGCCTCATCAGCTCTTCCCCATGCCTGTTTTTTCACCATTTCCAGGTGCTGCTGTCCATTCCTCCTGATAGCCTCTCCCTCTGTAATTCCTAGTCCTTTTGTTAGTCCTTCCAGAGAAGCCTTGTTTATTACTTTTTATTCAAATTAAACTATTCTCTTCTAGTCTGACTAGGTCTAATAAGCAACATTGAGAGTAAAAGTGGCAGCTTTCCTTATTCTAAGCATATGTGTCTGATGTTACAGCATGTACCAAAGAGCAAGAAAATTCAGATTTGCATCTCTGCATTAGCAAATTTTCACAGAGATGTCAATTTTCACTTTCTAACAACAAAATAGAGCTTTTACAAAGTAGACCTGCAAATTTTTAGTCCCTGTGCAAAAGCTAGCACTCTTACTACAGCAATTGTCAGATTTTTTTTTTTTAATATAGATGAAACAACTTCTTCTCACACAGACTTTTAATACGATTGAACTGTGTTAGCTGGGGAGAGACACTGAACAGAAATGAACATCTAGCACTAATGTGTAAGTTTTAACAGTTTGTCATCGTTAACACATGAATGAAAAGAATACCTCAAAACTTAGGTATTCTCACTGTAGACGACATCAACCAAGCTAACACATGATAAATTAAAAAAACAGAATAAAATATGTTAACTTTCAAAATTTTTAAAACAAAAAACCCCCCAAAACCTAATGAAAAACCCCAAACAAACTCTGATGCAATTGCAAAGTAATATAAGCAGTCACTGAGGAATGACAAAATGACAAAATTAACACTCCAAGTTTAACATACTGACATATGTATAAACCTGTCACACAGTCTTCACATGTTTAGGTATCATTCTGCACCTGATCTAATAAAATGTTTCGGCTACTTGAGTACATGACATAGCATCTTTCATGTATAAGAATTGTAGGATGTTTCAGTTACATCATTAAGTTTCCTCTGATTTTTATGAGCCCGTTAGTAGCTCTCTCATATAAAGTTACATAGCACACTGTAAAGATATTTGATAGTGAATGCAGAATTAAAGTTTAAGAAGCATAAAGTTTGCATGTGTACTTATGCTAAATCATGCGAATAATAAGAGATACTGTCATTGTAGCTCAGGTTACTGGAAGAAAAGTTGAAAATGAAATGAAAGAAGTGGTCTTGTCTTCTTTTCTGTAATAACCTAGTGCATTACAGAACCAGACGCAGAAGCTATTGTCAAAAGTATATAATTTTGTTAAATGGTAAGAAGATCTCCTCCAGTACAGTATTTAATGAATCTCAAGTAACCTCACCCTAGGTGTGGGATAGCAGATAGGAACTTGAGTTTTATTTGGTCCACAAGACCTTTCATGAGATGTGGGGATGTAGGGTGAAACCCATTATGTATGAAAAAGTGGCATGCTTACAAGTTATGCTGCTGAACACTATATGCGAGTCTAAGTTAGAAAATAGTTGTCTCTACAATGAGTCATTTTAATCTCTCTTTACATGTTAAGTAGTCTTTTGACCTTATTTCTTAGCTAACGCATTTGCTGCAGTCATTAACTAAAATAAAGGATTATATTTTCCCCCCCTCATTTTTCATTAAAAGTTTCCATGCCTTCACAGTTTGAACTTCAGATAACTACCTTATTTTCTTGCTTACACTGATACTTTTATGCTTGTTAACTGCACTACAGTGTGCATCACCCACAGAATAGGTAACTCAAGAATCATGTAATCATTGTCAATTCAGCTGTGTTTCTAGACAAAAATTCAGTGAACAACTAGGAATGAAAGGTCTTCCCATTCTCCCGGAAGTACAGGAAAATAAGACACAAAGTGCTGAGTCAGAGAAGACATTTGGCCATCCTTTCACACAATCAACAATTACTCAGTTATGAGAATATCCCTATAATAAGTGTCACTATTTCAGAAAGGAAATTAGCATTGCATGTGTGTATAAACAACCTGGATACATAATGCTAAAGATATTTTTATTTTACTTAGAAATATTTTTACTTAGAAATATAGAGGCTACATTAGTGGAGTTCATGGTACATGTGATTTTCCTGTTCACTTCATTCACTGTTCAGAAGAGTAAACAAAAAGGTTTGGAGATAGGTCCAGTAGAAGAGCCTTCAGGAAGAGAATTTATAATACTCATATGCTTGTTTAACCTCCAGAGAACACATTTAAAAGAAACACAAAATAGAGTTTGTAGTTTTCTTATTATCTGTTTTAAAAAAAATCCTTTTATGTTGTCTCTATGGTAACTCTTGGTATTTGATCCTGCAGGTTAATATTTCATGTCATAAAATACTGAATTAGACAAAGACATAGCCAGGAGAATGCAACAAAAGCACAAAAGAGTCATGATGAAAAGTTAACACACAATAAAGAGAGCAAAATATGAAATAGGAAAATATCAGACTCATTAAATGGAAGACAGAAAACCCATTTACTAATGGATAGTTAATGGAAAAGCAAAAACTACTCATATTTTGTGGTACTTATAGATTTCCCCAAAATAGGCACTGTATCATGTAATTTTTTTTTAAAAAGGCAAGGCAACAACAGAGATCGTGCTTTAAAATCAACTTAAAAACACAAAAATAAACATAGATAAAACAGTATCAGACAAGAGTTTTTCAGAAAAAATGGAAAACACACATAAATTAAAGGAAGGGAAAAATATAAGATGGTGTTTATAAAAATCCAGTCGATTTATTATGTTTGTTATAAGCACATATAGCCATACTTCCACTGGTTAATTTTTGACAGAGTGTGAAAATAATTTGGAGGGGGAGGAAAAAAATACCCACATCTCTCAATGAAGAACAAGTGGGGGATAAACTTAGAGGTGGAACAATCTATCAAAGTTGATTGCAGAGATTAGTTATAATCTTGAATGTTTTAGATGAACTGTAGTTTTAGCAGAAAACCTTTAGGACAAAATCTGAATGATTTGCTGTGACGGACCAAAATCAGCTCTTGCAGTGAGTACCACTAGTAATGAGAAAGTAATAAACTTTTTTTTTTTTAATATATAGAGACTCTGTTGATAAAACTCACTCACAGACATTTGTAGAGTGCATTTCTCTTCTTACAGGAAATTATGGTTTATGGAGTATGACCGAAGATTGTTACCGGACGTTCAGATAATATCATAATCTCTTATGGCACACTTAACATTTGGACTACCATTTTTAGGTTTTGTGTAACTTTGCAAATGTTTCAGTTAGGTAATGTGTTTCTCTCTGGCCAAATTTAAGTATTCGAAACACCAGCCTGTTTGTCAGAAGACACAGGATAAATATTGTCATTTGTCCACTAAAAGAAAAAAAACATTGCTACAAAATTCTTTGCCCTGTCTGGAAAGAGTCTTGAAAGTTATTGAGGATATTGCATTAGCCTGATGAGTGGAGAAGGTTTTTTGTTTTTATATTTGTCTTCCATCTAAAAATCCTGGAAATTATTATAATTTGGCCAAATTCTATGCTTTAGGGAAAAAAATTTAAACCCTTCAAGATTCACTAAGACTTTAAGCTTAGAGTGTGGCATCTAACTTTGTTGAAGATGGCCTGTTCTGTCAATGTTCCAGCGTGGGGCTTTTAGGTTTGAGTAAAGCTTCTGTTATGTTTCCTTCTTCTTGTAGCAAGGCGCTGGAGCACTACAAGGTACTGAAGCAGAGGCCAGTGAAATTATCTTCTCTTTACTTTCCAGGTTCCTGCTGCCACGGTTACCATAGAGGATACCAGGATGCAGAAAGGTGAATAAGCAATGAGCCCTTGGAAAGAACTTATCAAGAGGAGATATTGAGATGAAGAGCTCAACAACAAGGAAAGACTGGAATTTCAGTGTAACACTATGTGAGAACCAGGATTGGGATGAGGGAGGTAGGGAGCTGAGCTGGAGATAGTGACTGACACAACAGACTGGAAGTGACAGAGGAAGAAAGGTGTGTAATTGCTACCTTGTGTCTCCAGGGATCCAAGAACAGAATCTGTGATTGAGCACCCTGTCAAATAGCTGTTATCCCCATTATGCAGATAAGATTAAATGGCTTCCAAATCTGAAAGAAAACAAAAATCATTGGTACTGGCAGGGAGAGAAACTGCGTGTTCTGACTCCTACATCTATGCATTTGCATATATTTTCCAGTACCTGCCCTACCTAGATGTTAGAAGTTTCATCTTTCATTTCTAAGGCCAAACTCAAGTTGTAGTTAAAGGTCCCGAATTTTATTGAGTGGCTGTGGAAAAACACCAGACACTGTGGGTATTATTTCCCAATTTTCATTATCACAGAAAGGCAAGACATACAAATATCATTTCAACCTACAAAGTATATAAGAAGTAAATATTGTAGAATCAGCATATGACATTCATTGACGCCCAGATTACAATTTCAGAGCTTAATAAATGTCACTCTAACTGAATTGTACACTGCTGATTCTTTTTCTCCTGAATCCTGTGCACTTGATTATCAACTGCACTGTTTACTTTGCATAAGGTCAATTTTTGAAAGGATCACCTTAGGTATTGATGAAGAAGGAAATTCCAATTATAATTCAGTGTATGAAAAAGGGCATATGGGTTGTACTAGATGATCTCAAAAGGTTCTTCCAAGCTCAACTACTCTGTGATTCTGTAGCACCAAAACATTCTAAAAATGTCTTCCCAATATGTGTATATGCATAGGATAACTGTCTGCTCTTTAGTCACTTGATTCTTTTCATATTCAAGACTAGTACTACTCTATTTTTTTAACAAATAACACAGCTTTTTAACATTTGTGAAAGAGGAGGTTGAAGCAGGAGTTAAGTAGCACAGAATACTCAATTGTCAGGCATAGATATATATCAGCCCTCTGCATGAAGAGGTATATTGTGTTTGATGTTCTCCTGATTTCATTAGTCAGTGCTATTGACTTTTTTCTTCACCTTATTTCATAGTTCCTTCCCAGTAGAAATTGTGGGATGTGGACAACATCTGCAGTCTGCTGGGTTATTATGGCTAAACACTGTCTTTGTATACTTATTTCATCGTGCATTTTTCTCCTTGGTTCTCAATTTCTACTAGAATAGTTTCAGCACTGATTTAATGACAGTGGTCACACCCTTTATTAGCAATTAACAGAAGGCATGCTTGTCTGCTTGTGGTCCAGTTTACTTCTTTTGTTATTGTCCTGGGTTCAGCTGAGACAGAGTTAGCTTTCTTCATAGTACGTAGTGAGAAGATATGTTTTGGATTTGTGCTGTGAAGAAGGTTGATAACATACTGATATTTACAGTTGCTGCCAGGACAGTCAAGGACTTTTCAGCCTCTCTGCTGTGCCAGTGTCTGCAGGTGCAGGAGGAGCTGGGAGGGAGCACAGCCCCAGTTATTAGCCTAGGATTTGACCTTAGGTTTAGGATTTAGACCCAGATTGGCCAATGTATATTCCGTATCATGCATGTCATGCCCAGTATATAGATGAGGATCTTCTCCGGAAGNTTATTGTTATTATTTTTTTCAATGTTATTGTAGTTTAGTTATTAAATTGTTCTTATCTCAACCTATGAGTCTCTTTTACCTTTACCCCTGTAATTCTCTACCCCATCCCCAAGAGCGGGGAGGGAGGAGGGCAAGCAGGTGATTGTTGTGGGTTTGGCTGCCAGTCAACGTCAAAACTATGACAACTACATTAGTAAGCCATTACAAAAACTGTGAAAGATGTACATGCCCAAGATTTTAAGAATTCTGTGGTTTTCTCATTACTACTCATTACTCATTAATTACTGCATGTTTCAGAACTTGGAATCTTTGTGATATTTTTTTGTACTGTAAACTTTTCAGGAGGGCTTGGGTGTTTATGCTGTGAGGTACAAAGCCTCAGAACAGCTTCTCAATTAGGAGCTCAACCACCATAGCATGTTTAACTGAAAAAAAATATTTTATTTTGATGACAGAATAATAATTAATAACAAAAATCAGTATTCTTGCATGTTATTTTTAATACATGTGACATTTAGCATTTCATATTAGAATCAAATACAAATCAAAAGGTAAACTCTGTAAAGAAAATGAAAAGGAAAATTTTATGATGCGTAAGATACAGCAAATTACTACTGCAGACTTCTCAGAAAGATCTCTTTCAAGGCTCTGTCCACAGATTGAGGATTTGCTCTTTGCTGCAAATGTTTTATGACCAACCTCTGCGAGCACTCACAGGTACGCAAAGCCAGAAATAGGTAATGCAAAATTGATCTGTGTATTAAAACTGCTGAGCCAAGCAGACGTCTCAGAATTACAGTGATTGTGCATTGGTGATTCAACTGGCCTTCATGGAAATATTATTAGCAAAAAAATCTGTCTGATAAATATGAGTTTCCAACATGCTCTTCTAGCTTTTGCGTTTTTCAGTACCTCGCGTCTGAGATATCAAGACTGGGACATAATAGGGAAAATCATTGCCTTTCTATAATGAAGTTTTCCAGTTTCATACTAGGCTCAAACAACACCAAGTAGTCAGCTAGATGTAACATCATGGTGACCTTTTTTTTTTTTTAAATTTTTGTAAACTCTTCCACTTCTAAGGATCACAGTAATTTTAATGAGATAGAGATGTATAGCAGTTAAAAACTACTATAACAGAGTTGAGCTTGTTCATGATGGTTTTGAACTTGGCCTCATTCAAAAAAAGGAACATGGAAAAGGAACCAGAGAGTTTTTGGTGTTTTGAATATATCTGCCATCATTATACAGCAGAATATATTTATTCTTAGATTTTTCAAAACCTTTTCAAATTTGAGGTAACTGTTTATTACTTTCCAGTGAAAACAACACAAAACTTTACAGCAGGTTTTAAGATTTGAAAAAACCCCTGAAATT
>VZTO01015124.1:0-23299 GCA_013400615.1 Syrrhaptes paradoxus
GATTCTGTGATTCTATGCTTCTACTTCTTTGAGGCTTCTTAGAAACCCATAACCTTGAGTTAACTGACAGCCAAGGGCAAGGCACTCTGAGGTAGCACCTCTGTGAAACTGTTAATTACCGAGCGCTACAGCTCAGTGCCAATTAACCACATTTTTCTCTGATGGACTTGTCCGCCTCCAAGAGCAAAGTTCAGCTCTGCAGTTTTGTTGGTTGGCACATCATTAAGCCTTACCACCTTTCAACAAGTACGTGAGGAGAAACGAGGCTCTACCGACCAACCCAAAGAGCGTTCCCTGCCACCGCAAGAGACCCCGCGCCACCCTGCCCCAGCCTTACCGTGCATGGCGTGCCGCTGGTTGGTCAGCAGCTGCGCCAGCGCCCAAAACGCGTCCTCTTCGTTCAGGTACATCAGGAGGATGGCTGCGATCTGGCTCATCCCTTGGCAGTAGCTCACTTCCTGCAAAGAGCCAAGAGGGGCACACGTGCTGCCACGCTGCCAGACCCCACCACGGTGCTAAAGCTGCAGGAGCAGCTCAGGCTGCCTGTGCTTCCCTCTCCTCCTGCACGGTCTGCCCCGGTTCAAGGTTTTATCATTTATGCCCAAATTCACAGCTCCCATATGTCATGTACCACGTTGCTGCCTCGCAGAGTGGTTTGGGTCAGAGGGACCTTAGAGACCATTGAGTCCCACCCCCTGCCATGGGCAGGGACACCCCCACCAGCCCAGGAGTGAGGGACAGACACCCCAACATCAGAGGTGCCTGTTCCTACAGCAGGGATCAGGGGATGGGATGAAAAGCAGCATGTGGCTCCAACACTGTTCTGGATTCCTTCAGCCACATGAGCACTGAAGTAATTAAAGAATAAATAAATCTGGTAAGCATTTATCTGGTACGAGGGAGGCAGGGTCTTTGTTTCCTTGACTACCCCCCAAGCATCTTCTGTGCCTTCCAGGGTAACTGTCCTCTCCTGGAGATGGAGGCAGTAGGTTCAGCTGCTAATTTAGGTCTGTTCTACCCATGCCCTCCAGCTAAAAGTGACTGGTTTGCTGTAATAAATCAGTTTTCAACAAGGATGCCATTTAGTGCACGACAAGAAGCCAGAAACATGATGGACCCTCAGCCAGGAGGCCAGTCGTGCTGCAAAGGCAAAGGGCGATCCCTTGTTCTTTGCTGACACTTGCCCGAACCGCATCTGCCAGATGCCATTTACCAGGTGACAAAATGAACAAGGGAACGAAACAACTGTGCAAAGAGTCTTGTGCTGCCTGGGGGCCTTCCAGCTGTCTGTCCAAACCAGTGTTAGGACTTAGAATTACCCCTGGCTAGACATGGGGGGCTGTGTGTGGATATAGATACACACAAACATATATACAGAGAGAGAGCTTTTAAAAAATCCTTACATATATATATAAAAATATATATATATATTTAAAAAAAGCACACCACTGTTCACTTTAACTGAAGAACTTACCGTGTTATAAACGGAGTACGCCGACAGGACATGGAAGAGTGCCTGTTGCCTGGGGAGAAAGGACACGAAAACCCCTGAGCGTGAGGTCTCCGGCTTTGTACGCAGAGAGCAAAGGCTCTGAAAACACCCAGCCAGCTGGTACTCCTTTCGGAAGGAGCGGGGCTCACAGAACCAGAAAGCACCCTGATGGGCACATGGGACGGGACCTCTCCTCTCCCGGCAGCGCGGGGCTGACCCCCTGCTCCACCAGCAGCTCTCCTGGGGAGACGCGCGGGTACCCACACGCACGGTGTTCAACACACCCGCTCGGCAGGTTTGGAGTGGTGGGGGGGTTAATAGACCGTCAGCCACCCGGGCATCAGGTGTTACACATCCTGGGGGAAAGCACTACGCCCATTTATCAGCAGGTTCCTTGCTCCCCTCCCTCCCTGCTACAGCAGTCCCCACCATACAGCCACGGGGTGTGGGCTTCCTCGCAGACTCACCCAAGTGCCAGAGCCTCAAACCTCTCCAGCCCCATCTGCTGACCACAGACACCCCATCCCACCCAGCTCCTGCCAGACCCCCCGTCACCCCAGCCATCCCTGTGCAACTGCAACCCCAGCACCCCAAGGGACACGGCACTGCAACAGCCTGGGGCTCGGCTCGAGAGCCGGGGCTGAATGTGGGCCACCGTGGGCCTGTCCGAAGAGAGAATCAGCAGCCCAGCATCCATGGGTTGTACCCTGTGCTGGCAGAGATGGATTTGCTCTCCTGGGACCCGCTCTGAGCCAGGATGCTGGTGGCCACCACAAGCCAGGATGCTGGTGGCCACTGCAGCTGGGGGCTGGTGGCCACTGCAAGCCAGGGGCTGGTGGCCACCTCCTCCAGCTCCTCCCGTGCACACCCACTGGCACCGATGCCCATAGGGCCACTTGAAGCCTTTCATACTCACTTCACTCCATAGCGATCCCGGAACATGATGTGGTTTCGGAAGGTGCGGTTAACGTCCAAGTCGATCTGCTTGATTTCCGACGAAAAGCTCTTGGCTTGTTCTTTCATTTGCTGGCGGGAGAGAGGCAGACGAGAGGAAGGAGTCAGAGGCCATCCCACCCACACCGAGCGAGAAGGGATGCTCTCTACAGCATGAGCAGCCACTTATGGGCTACCCAGAGCCATGGCAGCGTGCCGTGGGGACACCGCCCGGCCGTGAGTCCCTGTCCCCTGGGCTGTGGACCCCACGCTCACACGCTACAAGAGCAGCAGCTGCCAACCCAGCCTTTGCCCACCTTCCAGTGCAGACAGCGAGTTTTCAGAATCTAACACCTCTACAATTAAATTTCACTCTCATTGCTTCTGGTTTCTTTGTGGTACTTGGCCTGGCTGTCACGGTGGCACTGAAGGAACAACACACCTCTATAACCAACACACAGACGTACGCACTGGGTCCCTCAGCTTTTCACAGGCTCCGTCACAATAAAGCCCAAACTGCTAAGATGGACTCTACAAAGTGATCTCCAACTACTACTTCCCCTGCAGAAGTGAATCATCTTTGGTTTAAGGACTTTCCACTGGAAAAGCAGTTCTGGGGTATTCCCTTGGATGCGTGCAAATTGGAAGAAACTGGAAGAGTCCAGAGCAGAAGCTAAACTCAAACCCAGGAATCTCCATGTTCCCCCCATGCTGGCCAGTCATTGAAGGCAGCATCACACAGGCAAAGCACTGAAGTCCACTGCAAATAAAGGCAATTCAATCCCAAGCTAAACCCACCTCAACCAACTGCGCCCTCAGAGTCCCCAGCTCAAGCTGCTCCATGGACACACCCCACTGCATCCCATTCATGACCCACTGCCAGCCCTGCGCGTGCCGGCAAGGACCACGATGCTACAGCCAAGCAACTCATCTCACAGCCTTTAGATACCACCGGGGATCACGCAATTGTCCTCCTTCGTTACTATCTCCAGGGCTAATCACATTACTGAAATACATTCTGTGTCTGCCTTCAGGCTGCCTGAGGTCCACGGGCAGGTTCGAGGCAGCAGAGGTGAGCAGTGAGCCCAGCTTGCTGGGAGCCCAGGGCCAGGACCCCTCCCTGCTCACACCGGAGACACATCTGCACAGGTACCTCATCATCTGCTCCTGCCATCCCGCGAACGCTTGTCAGCACGACACAAGGTGCCTCCAGGCTGCTGATTCCCCAGGTGGGCACATCAGCTCTGGGGAACATCTAAGGCCATCAGCACCCAGATGTGTCCAGCACAACATCTCGGGAATATTAACTCCAGCNCGCCAATGCTCCGGGCGGTCACATCATCTCGGGAATATTAACTCCAGCCTGGAAAGCAGCTGTACAGAGCAGCAACAGTGCAGGGGCTATTTTGAATTACTGACCGCACAAGACAAGGGAAGATAAAATTGCTGACGGAGTGAAGATCTGATGGACCGCATCATCTCCCTGCTGTAAATCCTGTGCTCTCTGCAGCCGACGGCTCCCTGACCTCTAGACAGCAGGCAGACTCCTGGGCCAACATGAGTGTCCATACGCACCAGGTCACTTCAGTTCAAACTCCCCTGCTACGAGCCTTCTTGTTTTCCCTGCCAGAACAACACAGCAATCTCCCAAAGACTAAAAACCTCTCCTCTGGGGGCTTCCCACACCCCCGCACCTCAGCATCAGACAGGCTGCACAGTGCTTTGTCACCTCCATGCACCCAGGAGGCTTTAGCAGTTCTGCGGATGGTAATAAAGCATCTGCCCCGCGGCCAGCACACTCCTGCTGCTGCCTTCCCGGCTCACCTCGAGCCCCCTCGGTTGGGGCTGTGAAAGCCCTGGGAGGCAGAGCATCATGCCCACGCTGGAACCAAGCGTGGCACATCCCACCGCAGCTCCGCGTTCCTGCAGCGTCAGGGACAGCGGACCTGCCACGGCCCTGAGGAAGGCTCGGAGACCTGCCCGGAGAGGACTTGGAGGCCAGCTGGGATAAGATGAAGCGCTACGGAAGCAGCTGGCCTGGGCTTTTCCACTGCGTTGCTCCAGAGGGAACACGGACATGGGGAGCAAGGTGTCCCGCTCAGCTGGAAACGTGGATCCTCTGCCAGCCTGTGTGCAAGGGACAACATCTCCAGGGAGGAGCAGGGGGTGTAGAAAGGAGCCGGGGGCACGCTCAGAACTGAAGGCACATGCGACAGCCAGGCTTTTGTGCCTTGGCTCATGCCCCAAGGGGAGATGGGGTGGCCGTGGGACCAGCCCCTCCGGGACACACCGGGACACATGGCTGGTGCTGAGAGTCGGTCTCTTCCAGAAAGCAAAACCCCTCATCCAGGACCTGCCCTGAGCCTCTTCTGCAGGAAATTTGGGGAGAGCTAATTACTGGTGGCAGGTGGCACCAAAGAAGAGGAGGATCAAGACGAGCTCTTTAGGGGGTTTTCATCCAGCAAAGCCTATTAGCCCCGAAGCTCCTGTTTATCGCAGACCCCCATGGAGCACAGATAAACTCCCGCGACTTTCATTTGTTCCCACTGCTCCCCTGACCGCACAGCACAGCGATAACAACCTGCGTGCTGGGAGAGCTGGGTTATCCCTGCTGACTGCCGTGGGGCCAGCCCGCCTTCCCCCGGACCCTGTCACTGCGTCCCACCGGCACACCGGACCCTGTCACTGCGTCCCACCGGCACACCGCTGTTAACGGCTGCACTCGACTAACTGCAACCAGCCTTAGCATCCCCCTGCTGAACAGGCAGCGACCTTCACAAACACCTGCGGGGTGCAGCACTCGACCTCCTGCCTCCCAAACTGAACAGTCTCCAGGACACCCTGATCTTCGTCTGGGCATGTGATGCAAGCTAAACTGTAACACAAGTTTGGAAAATAAGTTAATTATCAACCAAGGGCTCCAATAAAGGAGCTGAGATAAAAAATAACAAAATCCAGCAAGCCTCATTGCTCAGGTTCTTGTTCAATGCATGCTACAGAAATTGGCTTTTTTATACAAAGGAATCCAAACCTGCAGCATGCAGTGCTCTGCAAGGCAAGCTTGTCTCCTATCTGCAGAGAAAATAAGTTATTTTTACTAGAAAAATGATTTTTATTTGATTTTTAATAGAAACTTTCATAACAGTTAGATTGAAGATAAAATAAGTCGCTTCAATCCGAGCTCTTCCAACCCTGCGAGTCAGCTAGCAGCTGTACATCTAAGGTGTAAGCCAGGCCCCTGTGCTCAGAAGTGTCCCCCCAAGTCTGCCAGACCTGCCCTCACCCCACCATTAATTGGATTTCTCAGCTAACAGCCCCTTGTCAGCCGGCTTAAGGCTCCTGACCTCGCTGTGCATTTCCAAACGCTCCCAGGGAAATTCTCAAGCACAGGGAGAGGTTTTGGGGATCCCCTGTCCAGCACCCGCCTGCTTCAGGGTACTCGTGGCTACTCCGCATCGCTCCAGGGAGCTTGGGGAACGGGGACGGTACCTTTGCCAAGCTTCCCCTCCCTCTCCCCTGCATCTCACCCTAGGGATGCAGTAACACTGTCAACATCTTTGCTGGCGGCTTCCAGCAGAATGAACGGCAGCCGCGCACCAGGGAAAGCAGCTGGCTAACGGGCTAAGGGGCCCCAGCCCAACACACACACGGATGAGGAGCTGATCCCATTTGCAGCTTCAGCCCTCACTAATTTTAAGCCTTTCCTTCTAAGAGGACAGGCAGGATTAGGCCCCACCACCAGTGCACGCTGCAGGGTGCTGGACACACTGCTGCCCTGCAAGGGAGTACGCAAGGGCTGGATGCTGCCCCCCCAACCCCACCCCTTAGAGCATTCCCATAGGAACCCCCATTCCCCTCCTGCCCATGCAGGTGGAGATGGAGATGCCTGCATCCGCCACATCCCGAGTTGTCCCAGCTGGTGAAGCCCCACCAACCCAGCCTCCCCATCGCCTCGCTCCCGTTGTCTTTGCCAGAGAGAGCCCATACCTCATATTTTCCTTCATTCTCCTTCTTCATCTTCTCAACGTCCAGCAAAAGTGACCAGACCTGGCCTCGCACCTGGAGCGGGATCCCTTTGTACACTCGCCGGCACATCTGCAGGGAGGGAAACGTGCAAAGTTAGCTGGTCCCACTGGTGGCAGAGCGGATCTGCTCCATGGTTAGCTGGTCCCACTGGTGGCAGAGCGGATCTGCTCCATGGTTTCTGCTGCAGACCACCAGCCAGCTGAGCGGACACCCCAGCCCACCACTCCCTCTGCCGGTGCTGGTGCACAGAGGGCATCTCCAACCTGATGGATAAGCTGTGTACCTGCACTCATTGAAGACACCTGCTCAGTCAAAGCCAAGCCACATCTCATGCTTTTAACCTTACTGGGAGAGCTGGACGTGGACCATCCCCTTTATATGGGGAGACATCTCAGGTGCCTCCCAAGAGTCACACTCCGTGTACCCCAGCCTGTCCTCGGACTCCTCTCCCGGGACCAGATGCAGCCCCCTTGGCTTTGAAGCCTTTGATCTGACCTGGCACGGCCGTTCTCATCTGGATCCTCAGGGACTGGGAGGAAAAACACATTTCCCCTTGGAGAGGAGAGCCCTTCCCATGAGAGCCTCAGGGACGTGTCCACAGCAACTCTCACAGCTTGGCAAATGAGACCGTGGGCTACCCCAAGGGCTCTCCCCTGCACGTGCAGGGTACTCCTCAGGCAAAGAGGGGGATTGGGGACCAACATGCATGTGTTTCTCCTCCTGCCTCCACATGTTCACTATCTCAGACGTCTCTTCCCTTTTTTCTCGTCAGAAAGCCCCCTCTCTCTAAAGAGACCATTACATTTCAATGGAAAACAGAAGAAGGAGCTTTTGTTCCATCCCTGCCTTCTCCCATTAAAAGAAAAAGCTTCATAAAAAAGAAAAAAATGCCTCATTTCTGAATATTTTCCAGCCTTTCATCCCTCCCACCCGTGAAATGCCTGGCAGCTGCACTACAGAGCCAGCCGCAGCACTCCTCCAGGCTCCCGAGGGCCCTGGGGATGCTGGAGGATCTGCTGCGCGTGCCCAAGCTCCAGCCGCAGAGAGGATTTATGTGGCTACATGGCAATCCCTCGGGACCGGGCAATTCCTTGGGAGGGATGAGAGGTGCCAGATTCCCGCTCAGGGCTGAGCAGGGCAGTGCCCAGACAGGCCATCAGCCGGAGCTACTAGCATCTCCTGATACAAACGCATCCAACCTCCTCCAGAACCCCTCTTCTCTTTCCATGGTTTTTTCTTTTTCCCGAGGTGTTCTGGTTCACGCGGTTCAGGCTGATGCAAGAGGAGGGGTTCACTCCACAGGGAAGCATTAAGATCCCAGCAGAAGGTTTTCTGGATGTGGTCCTGCCCCGCTGCCTTTGCATCTGTTACAGCATCTGCTCCTGTCACCTTTCCTTACTGACCCGTATCGCGTCATCAGCCTCCAGTTGACTTTTTAACGCCAACCTATGCACAAAGTTATAAAGACCGTAACTACAGCCCTGTGCTGCCAGCCCAGCTGGGCTCACAGCCTCGGAGAGCACAGCCCCATGCTCAGCCCCACGCTCCCGGTTTCGTCACTGCCTGCACAGCAGCACCATGCCTCCCGCGTGCCCGGCGCAGCAACCACAGCTCCTGTCCCACAGAGCTAGTGAAGGGCGAGACAGGAGCGGGGAGTCGAGTAGACAGGCCAGAGGACAGCAAAGAAATAACAGCGCTATCCCAGCCAAAATAAGTGTATAAAATAGCCGTGGAATAAACGCTAGGACCACCAGGTAGTATTAGAAGAGCTAAAGGTGTGCTAGGACACTCCTCCGCCACGTGACGGTGAATATTTCAGCATTTCTGCTGACACAGGAGGAGCCAGGGTAATGCACCCTGATCCTCGAAGTGTAACGGACACTGAACACTCCAAACCCCATTCTCAGCACTCGCCAAACGCCTGCACTGACCCAGGTGTTGCTAAACCCCATCTCTGAAGGTCCGATGCATAGCCAGGCTCATACCCTACAGAAATCCTTCACAAGACCCTGCCCTCCCCTCTGTATGCACCGAATAAGAGCCTCCCCCAAAAGGCATCTCACCACCAAGACGTGCCCAGGGAAGGCCACCATCCCACTCACCAGCATCCCGCGTTTTAAGCGGAACATCACTAATTCCCCGTCTGCACACCCAGAGGAGTCACCCCTGCCCACCCAAGCTCACATGAGGAGGTGTTTCTGGAGGACAGCAAACCTTCACACCATGCCAGGCACCTCCGCCCCATGGCTGAAGGACGAAGGACACGGACCAGAGATCCCCATTCCCCAGGAGCCACTAAATCAGGATGAAAGAAGTGCAATGCCTCAGGAGATGCAAAGCGACTGGGTTAGAGCAACCCCGTCCCCCAGGTGGTATGGGAAGGTGCCCACGAAAGCCCGGCTCCCACAGGTGCTCGTGACTTCATGAAGCAAAAGCCGAGATGGGATCAAGAAAGTGGAGTATGCACCAATTCAGATAAAATCACCAATTCAGAAAAAATTTGATTTCCAATGGATTAGGAGAGAACGTCTGACAGCTGCCGAGGCAGAAGATGATGCTCAGCTCTAGGGGAAAAAAAATAATTTCGTTTTGAATTCCCAGATCTGGCATTGTTGTACTTTAATGAGCGCAACCCTTACTGGCACACAGTAAATGTCTCTAATGATTTTCTCTGCTTGAGAGGGTGGCAGGAACAGGGGAGTTACAAAACATGCTGAGGTGGAACGGAACTGAAACGCCTCCCCGTTATTTATCCAAGGGCTCTCCTCCTCCCACCGCCTCCAGATGTGAAAGTGATAAAACCTCAGAGCTGTGAGTCATGCGGAGGAAAAACGAGCAATTTTCCTTCATCATCAAACTTGAAGGAAAACAGGGAAATCATCATTCAAAGCAGCGTTTACCATGAACTGATGGAGGGAAGGCAGCAGGTGATGGCAACACCTGCTCCACGTGAGAATTAAGAACAACCCTCAGGGTCACCAACTTCTGTCCCCTATAAACCACCCAGCTGCTACAGAGGGGAAGAAAGCACGGAGCCCATGCCCCATGCAGACCGACAGACAGACCAACACGCGGCAGGAAGAACGGACATCACCCTGATTCACAGATGGAGATGCTGGTGGTTGAAGCGATGGCTGAAAGTGCTGTGTCAGAGCCAAAGACCGAACCCATCGCATTTAACACCTGCTCCAGATATTGCTGTAGGATCTTCTCCCCTCTCTAGGCACGGCACAGAGAACATCATCACCCCATCCCCAGCTCTCCCCCCATGTACTTTCTTTCCAGCAGATGGGATGGGGAGGACTACAGAAGGAGAGCCCTGAGCTCCAACGTTCGCATCAGAGGTCTCCTGAGAAGAACTCAACCAAGTGCTCCAGGTCTTCATTAGAGGGATGGAGTCACCGCCTTCAAACACAGGACATCCTTCTGCCGTAGTTATGGCACTGAAGTTAAAAAGGGTTTCAGAGGGGCAGGCTGGTTTTTTTAAAGCAGCAGAGCAGCCCAGGAAGGCTGGTTGATATTCAAGGATCACCTCCTCCAGGCTCAGGATCGATGCACCCCAGCAAAGGGGAAGGTGGGAAAATGCCAGGAGCTGCATGGATGGACAAGGAACTGCTGGACAAACTCAAACACAGAAAGGAAACCTGCAGAGGGTGGAAGCAAGGACAGGCAGCCCGGGAGGAATACAGAGAAGTTGTCCAAGCAGCCAGGGGTCAGGTCAGGAGAGCTAAAGCCCTGATAGAATTAAATGTGGCCAGGGATGGAAAGGGCAACAAGAAAAGCTTCTCTAGGTGTGTTGGGGATAAGAGGAAGACTGGGGAAAATGCAGGCCCTCTCCAGAAGGAAGCGGGAGACCTGGTTACCCAGGATATGGAGAAGGCTGAGATACTCAGTGACTCTTTTGCCTCAGTCTTCACTGGAAAGGACTTGAGCCACACCACCCAAATCCCAGCAGGCAAAGGCAGGGACTGGGAGAAGGAAGAACCACCCGCTGCAGGAGAAGATCAGGTGTGAGACCATCTAAGGGACCTGAAGGTGCACAAGTCCATGGGACCTGATGAGATGCATCTGTGGGCCCTGAGGGAGCTGACAGAGGCAGTTGCCAGGCCACTGTCCATTATGTTTGAGAAGTCATGGCAGTCTGGGGAAGTTCCTGC
Source organism: Syrrhaptes paradoxus (assembly GCA_013400615.1). Taxonomy (NCBI): domain Eukaryota; kingdom Metazoa; phylum Chordata; class Aves; order Pterocliformes; family Pteroclidae; genus Syrrhaptes; species Syrrhaptes paradoxus. Next base: position 10,609 of record VZTO01015124.1, read on the forward strand.
TGACTGGAAAAGGGGAAACACAGCCCCCATTGTTAAAAAGGGAAAAAAGGAAGACCCGGGGAACTACCCTCTGTATACCCACCACACATCTCCAATACCCTGAAGGGGGGCTGGCCCCCCTCCCCAAGCTCCATTCGGGCTCGTTGAGTGACCCTGCTGGAGAGGAAAGACCCCTTCAGTCTCCATCCACCAGTGATGTGCTGGGGGAGCTGAGCTGCGAAAAGCACCCGGAGCGGTGGGTGAAGCCTCACCATGACCACCACCACCCTGGAGAAGAGGACCTTCCTGCCAGCCGGTTGATGATGCAGCCTCGCAAGGCACTTGGCAGCCCGGACTTTGCGGCGCAGGATTTTCTCTCCATACGGATGATGGTTGTTCCCAATCCAGGCGCTGTCAGCGCAGCAGGAGCCTTGGCTATGCCCGACGGGCTGCAGCAGGTCGGCAGGGGCTTCGGCAGCAAAGCAGGGGCAAATTTAAATCCCAAAGCTGATGTGTCGTGGGCAGGTATTTATGTGTATTACCCAGGCTGCCCTTAGGGGAGAGGAAAATGCTACCTGCCGGCAAAAACCAGCAGCAGAAGCTCCTTTCAGCCATGACAAACGCCTGCTGGCTCTCCCCAGTTAGCAGATTATTCGCTCCTGGGTCCACGTCAGTCCATGCAGAGCCCTGATTCACCCCCAGCTGCTTTGCTGGCTTTAGCCCCCCGCACTCCCGTGACCCCAGCAGGGATGAGGCCGCCCCCGCGCACAAAGGCAGGCTTTGCCCAAAAAACAGACGTCTCTGGCCGAAGACATCTTTCTCTAAAGGTCCCATCCCACATGGCCAGCAGCAAGAAGCAGCTTGCAAATGATGCTGAGGTCATATCCTCCTCCTAGGACTGCTAATTTGGGCTGAAATCCACTTCTTTCAGGGCTGCGATGAATAAATTATCCCACCACTGGAATGCACGCAGCATCTCTGCAAAACTGTGCTGCCTGAACTGCGTACATTCTTACATGGCACCAGCCCTTTCCTGATCTTCCCAAGCAGAGTCAGGTTGGGATTTAAACACGGGTTTAAAACAGTGAAGAGAACACAGACCACCTCCCCGTGCTGCACCCTGAATTGCACAATCCAGCACTCCTTTGTAGATCCCACGTACCTCAAACTCTGCAGAGCAGCGTGCTCCTTGCACAGACTCCTTTATTTGTGTTCCCTTTCCTTTGTGGAAGTCCAGCCAGGGAAAGGCACCACCACATCAGTCTAACCCCATCCATGGGAGGGATTGTGCTGGTGTCACTTTTTGTTGATGTTGCTACTGAAATTACATCGGATCCCTGTGAAATGTGTCTAGAACAGAGATGGAGACAGAGCTGATGCAGCCAGGAGCACAGGGCACCCCAGGGCCTTTAATTACGATAATCCTGTTTGTTGCTCATCCTGAAACAGGTTATGCCATGAAGGACTGAAGGCACAGCTGGTCACTCAAGAGACCCTCCTCTTTTTTTCAGCCTTATTTCCTCTACTCTGTGGCAGCCACAACACCCGGAGCGCAGCCAGCAGCACGCAGGGATGCACGCTGGCAGCAGGCAGTGGAACAGAAAGCAAAACCTGCCTCTCCCTGGCAATGGCTCATGCTGGGGGTCTGGAAAAGCTGCTTTCTCACTGGTGGCTGCTTTGGGGCCGGTGCCCTGGCTGGGTACACAACCTCCCTCCTCCTGCTGACTGTTCACAGACCGAGACAAGAACCTGAGCCCCAGTGGGATGCTGCAAAGCACAACAGCCTGCTTCACAAGCCAAGAGTCCCTCTTTAAGCACTCAATGTGTTCAGCTGTCTGCCAGCTCCAACACATCAACTGGTACTCAAAAGGTTGGCCCCTAAGTCCAGAAAGTCCCAGCCTGGAAAATAAGATGGGTTTCTGCACCCCTTGAGCAGAGCCAAAGTCGGGCAGCTTCCCAGCGGAACTGCCTGGGGTTCCTGCAGCAAGATATTTTTCCCACTAATAAGCCCAGTCTACCAAAACGAACATCAAAGGGAAGGCTCCTGTCTTCAGTAAGAAGTCTTTTTTTTTCCCAAAGATGACATCCTAGTCTTTATTAAAATAACACAGAGCTGCTGTCTTGTGACACTCGTGCTTCCATCACGTCAGCCAAGTGCCAAAAACAAAGCTGAAGGAAACATGCGGGGCATATGTGACAGCCGGGCGTTCAAAGAGGGAACAAACCAACCCACTGCACTTCAGAAACATCAGATCAAGGGCTTGTCACATTTACTTTAGCTAGGAAAAAAAAAAACAAAACCATCTGAAGGGCATGACTGTGATCCCTGCATCATGTCCCCGAAACCCCCACAGCTGAGCTGCATCCAGCCACGGCAGCAGGAATCTCCGAGCAGCTTCCACGCTCCTGGCACAAGAGCACGGGGTGGTACATCCAGATGAAGGACAGAACCTTATTTTTCATTTTTTTTTTAAAGTCCTTTTTTTGTGCCTCCCAGGGTCTTTGCACTTGATGCTGCGCTGCTGCTCCGATGAGCGGATCTTGCGCTCGCCCTGGAGCAAGGCAGCGGGGTGTCAGGCTGGACGGGACTGAAACCACAGCTCCTTTCTACTCCCCGGCATCACCAGGCTGCTCCCTCCCTGCCTGGAGCCAGGCGCTGTTTCTCCATTTGCTGGGAGGCAGGACGGCCACTTCCAGTCCCCAAGCACGGGGACAATGCCACGTCTGTGCCCCAGAGCCACGAACCATTTTCGGGCTGTTATAAATAACGTCATTTATTCCACTACAAGAGCTCTGTGATTTTCTGACCCTAAGACCCTCAAACCCTGCTTGCCATGTCGGCCGCAGCGTGCCTACCACACCTGCTGGTTATCAGGGTTAATCCAACGGACGGGCGGGGGTCCCCGCTGCTCCACACCCCCCAGCCCGGCTCCTGTCTGTCCCCGCCGGATGGCCCAGGGAAGCCAAGGCGTGCTACAAACCCTCCTCACTACCCATCCCAAACATCCTCCAGGGCCTGAAGGAACTCCCTGCACTCTGCTGGAATTTGGAGTTTTACCCACCAGGTCGCTAACCAATTAGCGCTGACTTTTAATTAGAAAAACCAAAGCCACGGGAGAGCCTCGATTTTTGCCCCAATGAGCAGCATCACTGAACAAAATAATTAGAACCACTCTGGAGTGAACAGAAGGATTACAAAACCCCAAGCCCACCTCTACGCCATCCCTGTTGTGATGAAGATTAAGATTTTGTTTTTTTTTTTAAAAAAGGATGAGATTACAGCTGCTCTTTGGCCGAGTGCACCTGCCATCACTCTGGATGGCTGGGCGAGGGGGATGCTCTGTTCCATGTCCCCCCGGCAGCTCTGCAGATATCCTCTGCACAACCTTTTAACCCAGCTCAAGTTTCTCCCGAGGACTCTCAGGAGGATCTAGAAGCAACACAACCAAACACCCTTTGGCTGCAGAGGCAACAAGGTGACCCCGGGCTCCAGCCCCCTCCTGCGCGGTGCTGTAAGCAGAGGTCAGGCGCGGTGCTCCCCTCCTTGCCCAGCCTCCTGTTGTTAGGTCCAAGGGCTTTTTGTTTTACAAGGTTTGTAATAGGACCATATTACAAATATCATTTATTAAAAACAACTCGTTTTTGCAGTGGCGCTCGGTGCAGAGTTTATTTGGAACACCAAAGCCAAGACACCAGGTCGCTGTCTCCATCCCTGATTTCCACAGAGGGCTGCACATAACCCAGCACCTAAGGGGTGCACCTCACAGGCACAGCTACGAGCAAAACACAAGATCCAGGTGATGTCCTAGAGAAATAATTCCCCCTCCAGGGAGAATCAGGAGGAACATCAGCTGGACCACCCCATCCACATCTCCCATGCCATTCCCAGGGGGTGGGGACACAGGAGCGACCTGCGGCGTGCAACGCTCCCTGCCCACAGGAGACTAGCTGGGTGCAGGAGTGTCTGTGCTCCTGCTTGCACAGGGCAGCAGCAGGGCAAACATGCCAACAGCGTTTAGGAAACCATTTTTAAAACCCTGCTAGTCACAGCAGGACTCTTCCCTCAACCCAGCAACTGCAAGGAAAGATCAGAGAATCATAGAATGGTTTGGGGTGGAAAGGACCTCAAAGATCATCCAGTTCCACTCCCTGCCATGGGCAGGGACCCCTCCCACTAGCCCAGGTTGCCCAAAGCCTCATCCAGCCTGGCCTTGAACCCCTCCAGGGATGGGGCATCCACAGCTTCTCTGGGCACCCTGTTCCAGTGGATTTAAAAGATTAAAGACTAACAGGTAGAATTAGACAGTGTTTTCCAGTGTTCTCTGGTTTCTCTATCAACTTTTCGAAAGCCTGACCCATTGGCAGGATGCGCTGTTCCCACCCCTCCAGACGCAGCCTTTTCCTCCTTACCTTGTCACTGTTCCGGTATTTGCCCCATTTCTTCAGCATCTTTAGCCACTTGTCCACACGTTCGATTTCCTGCTGTTTTTGCTGGTGGAAGGGGGAAGAAGAAAAGACAAATTTAAGAAAAAAGAGCTCCTGGAAGATAACTCCTGAAAACACAAAACTTCGTTCTCTTTTAGGTTTAAACTTCTATGCAAAGACCCCGCATCGGATGGGAACAATCCACAAGCGCTTGCAGGAACTGGTAATTTCAACCCGTGGTAATTAAAGCAGCATTGGGAAAATCAATGAGACACACAAGCTTAACCCAGAGAAAGCATTTCCCAGAGGAGTATTCCTCGACAACGGAAATCTTTGCAGGTTCAGCTAGCCTCAAATCGTGTCATTGCAGCAGACAGGCAGAAAGGAGATGCTATCCAGTCCCAGCCAGCAGGACGCTACAGGGGCTGTGCTCCCAGCTCGGGGCAGATGAGGATGGAGATGATGGTTACCTACAACCTCCACTGCTTTCCCTCACACGTGCAATCCCCTTTTTAAGTCACAGCTGCTGAGCACAGTGCCAAAGCAGCAGGAAAAGCCCAAAATTGCTTCAAAAGTTGCGGTTTCAGTGCAGCGTGGAGGGGAGATGCAGCAAAAGAAAAGCTCCAGCAGCCGGGCATCATGCAGAGTCACCCGTCCCCTGCGCAAGCAGCAGTGACCAGCGGGTCATTGCTTGCACTTTGACTTCCTCAAAAGTCATCCCCTCGCCAGCCGGTGGGACAGGGACCCGACCCCCACGAGGACAGAGCTGGCAGCTCTCACCTTCTCCTCCAAGGCTGTGCGGGTCGGCAGCTCCTGCTCGCTGGAAAAGCAAGGGGTCACCAGTTACTCTACGGGCACGACTGCAGCAGATTGAAAGCACAAGAGTGTCTGAAGGCGTGTGGCTGGGGGAGGAGGCCCGTCTCGGCTTTCCTCCCGCATTTGGGAGCACACGCCATGCAGGGGGATGGTGCGCATGGGCACGGGGGTCCGCGGGGACAGGAGAGCGCAGGGGGACTTACTGCAGGAATCCAAACCGGTCCGTGACTTTATACAGCGTGAAATCCGCATCTTCCCACAGGTCGATGTGCGCTCCTTCCTGCCTGCCCTGAAAGCAGAAGGACACCCATGAGCCAGCCCCAGGGCGGGGAACGCCGCTGTGCCCGCATCCTGCCCCCACGCCTGCATCCTTCCCTCCCCACATGCTAGAGCCAGGAGACCAAAACCTGCTCTAGAGAGACAAATACAATGTAGGAAAGAGAAAAATGCCCAAGTTCAGCCTGTCCAGCATCCCCGGTGAGCCTCTGCTATGGGCTGGGAAGGGCTGGACACCAGTGCTGGCTGGCATAAACCCTTCTGGTGTTAGGGGAGCACTGATGCCCTAGAAGCCCAGGACCTTTCCGAATCTGTGCTGAGCACACACGGGATCTGTGAGAAGCTCTGTGGATACGGTGAGAGGGGATGTGCAGGCAGAAGCAGGAAAGGAGAGCCGGCAGAGAGCCTGACGGCGTGAGGGTTACTGGGGTGATGCCTGCAGGGAGGCAAGAGTTCGTATTCAAAGCATCCCTAATTGATTAAATAGCTTCAGCCTTAGCCAGCCTGTCGGGGAGAAACACGAGGTTGGTACCTTCTCATACTTGGCAACGATCTCGGCTTTCTCCTGGGCTATTAAAGACTCTATATCTTTCTTCATGTCAGAAGCTGCAAGGCAAAAAAAAAAGGGGGGGGGTTAGAGAGGAGGTAAGTAAATGTGTAAAAAGAAAGGAAAAAAAAAAAGGGGGGGGGTTAGAGAGGAGGTAAGTAAATGTGTACAAAGCATGGAAAATATTTTAGGAAACTGCTAATAAAAAAACCTTTGCTGACACACTTCAGCTTCCAGCTGTATCCCATCGCTACAACTAGGCTGAGGTTGCACAGCCCCTGTAGGCACTGTGCACGGGGCCAGCCCCTGCTCTCTGCTCGGGGACACGCACGAGTCTGGGCACGGAGGAGTCCCGTCTGCTGGAAGACAAGATGCCGTGCTTTTGTTCTTAGGCACACAAGTGCCTGGGTGAAAGTCATCGTGCTTCTATACGGAGACAGGCAAACCTGCCCCGGAGCCCTCGCTGCACAGATCACACTCCAGCAAGGTGACAGCAGAGACCCCATCTACTCTGAGATAGAATCAGTAGAATCACAGAATCATTCAGGTTGGAAAAGACCTCAAGGATCATCACGTCCAACCCTCAACCCAACCCCACCCAACCCACTAACCCATGTCCCCAAGCACCACATCCACACGGTTCTTGACCCCCTCCAGGGATGGTGACTCCACCACTCCCCTGGATGGACCAATCTTGGTCTGAACAAGCCCCAGCCCAGCTCCCCGAGCTCTGTGCCCACTGCTCCGCTCCATCCCACACACACACACGTACAAGCAAGGTAATGTCCCACATCAAACGCAGCCGGAGTGTTGTACAAGCCCAAAGGAGCATCCTCCCCGTCGAGCCATCACTAGTCTCTTGGTGTTCACCAAAGGAACAGGCTGATCCAACACACCGTGGAGAAAACACAGGCAGCACTGTCCCCAGGGACCCACCGTCCCCAGGGGTGGCTGCAAGGAAGAGGGCAGGGGGAAGGTCTCCCAAGTGCTTCTCTGAAACCACGGAGCCGCGAGCAGCCCGGCTCAGACCACACAACGCCTCTGGCACCACCTGGAGCCAGGCTGCCGCAACCCACGTTACCCAAATCCTCGGGCTATGGGAGCGACGCTGCCACGGTGCGGTCCCCGGGGAACGGCAGCAGGGACACGCAGCCAGCGGGGGTGGCCTCATCTCCAGCCCACCGACCAAGGGCTCCAGCCAGCCACAGACCTATACATATTTTTTTTTTTAAGCTTTTTAAAATAGTTTTAGGTTTTTCCCCCACTTCTGCTATGAACTACAAACCCGACCCGGTGCAGAAGGGACAAGCACGGGGCAGTCACGCTGTGTTACCACCTGCATGGCTCCGTCCTTCAGAGTCCTGCTGACTCGCCACAGGTCCCAGATGGACGTTATGCATTCCCAGAACACCAAGGTCAAATAATTTTAGTCCACACTTGCAAGTGGCTTAGCGTTTGGACAAGTTTTGGAACAATGTGTATAAAGCCTCTCAGAATAGCTCGTTCTAGAGGCAGACGGCATTTGCCTGCTCTAAGGAGGTTTTGCCCATTTTGCCTGCTGTATAAAGATTCAGCAACATTGGGAAAAAAACTGTTGAGAGCCACCACAGCCTTAAAATATTTTCCCCACTGTCACATTCCCAGTGATCCAGTGATTTATCCAGAACATCTGAACGCTAAACAACTTCAATAATACAGCCCAGAGGTTTCTTCTGGGGCTTGAAAGGAGCCCTGGGAACATCTGGGATCCCTGGGAACATCTGGAATCCCCAGCAGAACCAACTTGAAAGCCTTCCACAAAAAAATACAAAATTTTGCAAAGCCTTTTGAAAATAAAAAGAGCAGGTTGACTCTCATGTTGGATCTAAAGCTGGAAAGTAAACCCCACGTTTCTGTGCTCTGGTCCCTCCCGAAGCGCTGGTGACCTTGCAGAGAGGAGGAGCATTGCTCCCCACGGATAAAGCACTGGGCAACAGCTGCTCAAGAAGAAGCTCACTCCAAGCTGGCACGGCAACTCTGTGATGGACACCAGGAGCCACCCTGACCTCCCTTCAAGGAGGAACCTGAAGGCTCTTGCCGTAGGACATCTACCCCAGCTTCTGGCTGAAGCTGCATCTTGGCTTGGGGCAGCGCTTGTCACCGGACAATCCAGAGCAGCCAAAGGCCACTTGGGAGGACCTGAAGAGCATGGTTTTTCCTTGAGAGGAAGAAAAAGAGCAATAAAAAACCCCAGGGGATATACAATAAGCAAAAGCATCAGTGCTCTCCAAGGCTCAGCACACTTCTCCGCACCTTCAGGTGCCTGTAAGCGATCATTTGTCTCATCTCACCAGCTCCTTGACGCAGCCTGCTCACTGCTACTGTGTCTTGCAGACGCAGACGGAGACGGATGGGAGATCCATCCTTCCCTACCTCTTCCTTTGTTGCCCCCAGTTGCCAGCGGTGTGACAGAAACGTCAAACCACAGGCAATAACCAGGGCTAGCAGGGCAGCTGTGCCACGAGCCACTTCAGAGCTTCACACTCATCCTCCAGGAAAAAAAAACAGACTCTTCGAATTCACAGCAGGGATGGGTGTATCCTTCCCCGTTACTGACTCCACAATCAAAACAGAGCAAGGGTAGAATTATTAAAGCGTATTTTGCTCTCATTTTTCCAAGCTGCAGCCCTTCCTTCCAGCGTTCCCATGGATTTTGCTCAATACACGTCCATCGCAGCTTCATTTTTCAAAGCAGCAAGGTCTGAGAAACTGTCTCATGGTGCCATCTAATATAGCAGCATCTTCTCCTTCTCACACCTTTCTTCTGCAAAGTTTAACTCAAAGACAAATTCACTCTCCCGCTTCTGACATGATTTTTTTGGTTGCTATGAGGCTAAAGAATTCAAATGAGGGCCCTTATGTGCTGCTAAAAATACAAAGATTCTGCAGACTGGAGGGAAAAACAAAACTGTACGTCAAATTAAATGGGCAATTTTTCAAGACATTTATGACGTGGAAGTTATTCTGAACGTCTCCGACCACACTCTGTAATGGAATAACCAGAGAAGAGCCGCTCGGTAACACGGGAGGGTTTGCGGAGCAGCCGACAGCAGCAGGACCACATGGATTCTGGCACCCGCCTCCGCAAAACCCCTGCAGCCAGAAACGCCGACGGCCGCAAAGGAGCCAGTTCTGCATCTCATGCCTGGAATATGCACATTTGTTTTCGCTTTCTACTAAAACAGCACAAAAGTCCAAATTTAGGAAAAAAACTTGAAAGCAGAGGATGCGGTCGATGGCAGTGGGAGGGATGGGGACGGCACGCACCAGCCCTGGCATCTGAGCACAACCCTGGTTTCAGAGCACCATGGCAATGCTGTGCTCCACTAGGTGCTTGTCAAAGGGCGCTGAGAGGGAACAGAACGCGGCCAAGCTCGGCAATGGGCTATGTTGAATATAGACACGGAACACAAATATTTTTATTATTTAATTCTATGCATACTCAAACTCCAGAGTAGTTTGACACCACGAATTCTAGCATTTGCTTGAGTGAAATGACACCTTGCGTACAAGAAAACTCCTGAAACATCTATTTTCTGGAGAGTTTGATGAAACACATCAGTCTGCGCTGATACAAACAGGCTGGCTACGAACAGCTGTAGCCTGCACCCGACATGCTTCTCCACATACCTAGACAAGACTGAAGACTTTTTTTTTTTCATATACCACCCCAATGACCTTCTCGAGCCTGCCACCCAATTTTTTCTTGTCAATACTTGTATTTTCCCAGCAAACAGGTTATTTTTTTCCATGACAAACACACAAGGTGAAGCAGCTATGAAGAGTAATGATAAGAAAACATGAACAATGTGAGAATGGTATTAAACAAATTTCCTAGGATATAATCCAGAGAAAGCCCCAAGCCACGCACACTTAAATTCAACTGGGAAACAAAGTCACCAACTAGTTCCTTTTAAAAAGAATGAGTTGAAAAACCCCGCGATCCCTCACCTCACACTAAGACCTGCAGCTTCCAGTTTACAATTTTAGGAAGTAAGAATTCACCCCAGCAGCAATGAACCCAAAGATGCCTAATGAAAACGCACGGTGCTGCCTACCTGCACTGAACAGCACCCAGCCATCAGCAAACCTGGAATCAAATATCCACGTTTTGGACGAGAACAACCTTCCTGAAATTAATTCACCAGCGGGAACCTCAAGTACTGGCAGTGGAAAGAAGGTGTCTGCACCAAACATCCAAGACTTGGTGCAAAAAGGGTTATCCATAAATCAGAGTTACTGCTATAACTCTCCCCCAAACTCCCACCAGACCCCGGCAGGATGTGAGCCGTAGGCAGAACTCAGTCCATCAGAAGTGGGAACGGATGTGGTGTAAGGACGGAGCTGATGGGCCCCACAGAGAGCTGCTGGTGGCTCCACACCAGCCGGTCTGGAGATGCCAGAAATTCACTGCAGCCGTGATTCCAGACCCGACTCCTCCAAACTCTCCTTGCAAAGCAGTTCTGCTGTTGGGACCTTGGCCAGAAAGCAGTTTTCCAGCCTTTGAATCGAGTAGCTGCTCCCAAGCAACCCAACTGAGCCAAAGCTGCTGAAAGTTAGAATCACAGAATGGTTTGGGTGGGAAAGGACCTTAAAGCCCATCCAGTGCCACCCCCTGCCATGGGCAGGGACACCTCCCACTAGCCCAGGTTGCCCAAAGCCTCATCCAGCCTGGCCTTGAACCCCTCCAGGGATGGGGCATCCACAGCTTCTCTGGGCACCCTGGGCCACTGCCTCACCCCCTGCACAGGAAAAAACTTCCTCCTAATATCTCACCTAAATCTCCCCTTTCTCAGCTTATCCCCGTTACCCCTTGTCCTCTCACTGCACTCCCCGAGTCCTGGATTTGAGGGTATTCTGGGACCCATTTTTTAAATATTTTATACTGTAGAAAAGTATCTACTGAAGCCACTTGAGATTCCAGGCTGTATGCTTTGGCTGTTCCTGCTGCATCCTCCCGTCAGGACAAACGGAAGGTAAGCCCGATGCAGGCGTGCAGCCAAACCCTGCTGAGCTACAAATCCTCCCCAGCCACCCCCCCGAGCAGGGACACCTCAACCCCCTGCACCAGCATACTCCATCTCCAGGGCAAAACTTGTGAAATTGGTATTTTTGCTTCAGTAACCTCTCAGAGTCTCACACGTTTCTCCTGTCCAGCTGTCCCCAAGCCCATGGAGATGTATGTGACTTTTTTTTCTGCGTGCTGTTGCAAGCAGAAGGTCAGAGAAATGAGTTTAGGGGAAGGTGTGCTGGAGTCGTGAATGCGCCAAATTAACTACTAACAGAGACTGCTGTCAGGAGGAGGAAAAAAAGGTGAACTGGGACACAGCCCCACGCTGGCCTGTACCAGAGTGAAACTACCGCTGTGGGACACGGTTTAAAAGGTACGTACTTACTGCAACCACATCCACCACTGCTGAAACTCAACCCGCCGCTGTTCCTGTTTCCCGTGCTATTTTAAAAGCACATTTTAATGCAGCTTTGTCCAGCTTCAGCTGCCCATGGTATAAACCTGCAATTCCTCCTTGGGGGAATGGGCTTAGAGGAAATGCTGATGCACCCATGCTGGTAGAAATGCTTCCGCAGCATCCGCCGGGAGGTGAGAGCCTTGCAGAGGCACACCTGCAGCCTGCAGCACTCCCCAGCAAAGCGCTGCTCTCATTGTAAAGCTGCTCCTGGTTGTAACGGTGCCTTGCACGCTTGCACGCCCTGGAATAAACCCAGCCACCCGGCTGCAGCCAAAGCAAGCTGCAGAAAGGTGAATAAACCCCACCAGGGTTTTTTTTTTAAGTGTACAAAAAGGCACCTGGATGTGCTTTGAACCACACGGGCTATCCGACCGCAACCCCCCACCCCGGTGCAGCGCAGCCGAGGGGAGCTGCCATCAGGGCTCTCTGCCCAGGCGCTCGCAGCCTTTCGGAAGCAGTGCCGCCGGGGTCACCACTGCACGTACCCACCCAGCACAGCTGAAACGAGCACGGCTTTGGGTCTGCTCCCACTGTCCCGCCACGGCCCGCGGAAGCCTCAAACCTCCCGAGCCACCCAGGAGGAGCTGCAGGGTGTGTGCCGGGAGGTGACGAGCCGCGGGAGGAAGTGACGAAGGGACGGCCACATGCCACCAGCTGCAGGCACAGCTTCTGCTGCGTGACAGCCGGCTCCCCACGGGGAAGTCACGCTGCTCCTGGGGTCCTGCTACGAGACCGGCCAGCGTCCCACCTCTGGCATGGCGGCTGCTGCGGTATTTTTTACTAGAAACCCAAAGTCCAATCCCAAAATGGGCAACACGCTCCACGCACCTGCACCGAGGACTCCAGGACTGCTGCTGGTCCCCATCCACAGCTCCTGTCTCGTCAACAAACCCAGCCTGCAAACCCCCCAACACATCCCCGGGCTGCACACCACCACTCAGCCCAAACCCAGCGCTCACTTACAGCTCTGCTGATGAAAGGAAACCAGACTTGCACTTGCAAAGTGAACTGCAACTTCAGGTACGAATAATTACCACGAAGCAGGATGGACCAAGATAGCGGAGATCCTGGTTGCATGGTTTTTTCCTTGACTACAACAAAAACTCATGAAGATACAAGCAAGTTTTTTTCTTTTTTTTCT
>VZTO01015126.1:5223-16442 GCA_013400615.1 Syrrhaptes paradoxus
GATCTTTCAAGGTCCCTTCCAATCCCTAACATTCTGTGATTCTGTGATAATGTAAATGAGAGTGTAATCAGAGACATCTGCATGTTGGAATTTCCTTTCCTTGCTGAATTACAGACATATGTCACTAACATTCAATTAATATTCTTATTCTTTCTGTTCCTTCTGGTTCACAGATAACATTTAGAAGATAGGAAGGTTTTAAAAATTTTTAGGGGATAGTGAATTCAAGAAGCCTGTCTTTTCTTTAAAATTTCTTTATTAAAAAAAAAGACAAACAAAAAAAAAACAAAACACCAAAAACCTTTTTAAAAATTCCTTATGTGTTATGCAACTCTTTATTGATATGACCAAGCAGATACTCTGTTTTGAAAAAGTTGCTAGGTAAAGTTTCATTTATATACATATATTTTTATTATCTATAGAAATAACAGCCTGAAAGTTTCAGTCCATGGGAAGCTCTAACACTAATATGGCAAACACATTAAAGTGCTTAATGACCAGAGGAAAACTAAATTACTCTTGAGAATAGCTTTTAATTACCCCAAGCAAATACGTAGCAAGTATTATCTCGTCATTTTGATCCCATTAATTTACTCAGTCTTGCATTTTATGCTTTTCTGAAAGTTTGTCAGAACTCCTTCTTTCTCTTTATCTCAAGATTGATTTCTAACTCGTACTGCTTAGTTCCATATCTTAGCCTGCATGTTTGTTAAGAAAGTCTGGTGGAATTTAGTTTAGACTAGTCACCTTATTAACTGTAATAATTTCCTTTTTATTTTGTCATTCTTTGTATACTACTGTCCTGAGTGGTTTATAGCTGTCAATTATTTCTTTTTTTTTTTTGACTGTAGATGCAGTCATATTTTCAAGAAGAAACCCAGCACCTCCACACCACAGCTATATTCGCTTATGTATGTGGGTCATGCTTGCCACATTTCTCTGAACCATAAGATAACAATCCTAAAGTTTAAAGAGCTAAATACAGAAAGGTGCCTGAGACTCAGTGACAATATCACTTTTTATGTACTCTGCCACCCTGTGAAGTCTGCATTGCTAATTGATAGACATAGTCAGAACAACATTGAGGAAAATTTATAAACTTTTAATAAGATTTGCAAAACGCAGTGTTCACGGTATGGAGACATTTACTCCACAGAAAATGTAGATGGGAAATGAAACCCTCCATGCCTTTCCCAATGAAATAGGCGTGCACCTCGAGGCTGGGACAGTTCTTTCTGCTGTGATCTCACTGGGATGAAAATGTTATTGGAGATAAGAATGTCAGTTCTTTTCATTTTCTGATCATACACTTAGTAGTCTAGTAACAAGCATAGTCAGATGAAATCCTAGAGGTAGAAATTCAAGTATTCCTGTTTCTGATTTGACATGATGACTTGTGCTTAGATTGTTCGTTATCTTACAGGCATGTGTTTAAGGACACTCAAGGTTGTGTATCTCAACCTGTTCCACAAAAAGAGTACCCTCTTTTATATGTATAAAAGGACTGGTGTCTGTGTCTTCCCTATAAATAAACTTAACTGCCCAGTTTTAGTAACACGTAACAAAATTTTTTCCACTTATATTTAAATAGTTCTCACGATGTAAAAGAGCATTAGAACAAGAATTTGAGCCACCATACTGGAAATCTTCCTGCATAACATGCCAGACATTCCTGTAAATTCAAATCTCTCTTTCCCAAATTTTCAGTATCCCAGTGATTCTGTAAGCATTATGGTTATTGTTGAGGTGTTCTACATGAGGACCAATTTGGTGAGCATGGCTGAGAACAGTTGCCACTATCAGTATAAGTAGGAAAAGGCTTAGAGGGTGTAAATGCCCCCTAGCAGCTAAACACCTGACACTCATGAGGAGCAGTAGGGAATTTGCTATCAGGAGCTTATATGTCCAGGTAGTTTGGGTGCCAGCTCACTGAAAACACTGCGGATTGAGTTTTTTTCACTTAGGCAAGAAATTCCCTTAGAGGGCCTAGTCTTGAGATGGCAAGCTCTTTCTTTATTAAAGTGATCACAAAATTCTGGGATCTTCTAAACCACATAGACAGGGTTTATGATTTAAAAAAATATTTTCTTAGAGCTACTGTTTATTTACCATATCTTACCAGTTACTAATTTATTAGCATTTGTTAATGTTTGCCATTTTTAAATTCTGTTAATTTGCCTTCTACAAATTCAGTTTTCTCAAATATTCTACTCTCTGCAGCTGCTGGTATTTTTTACCTAAAGCAGAAATTTAGCTTTTTTTTAAGTGTCTAAAATAGTGTCTTAGTATGAGGAAAATGGACTTAATCAACTTCTCTGATAATAATTTACTGGTTGTCTTGAACAAATTGCTGCATGGCATAGTTTCTCCATGTGTTAACTGCTATTCTTTGCTCATCTCTTAAAAGCTTCAATTTCCTATTATTTTTAGAAAATAATTTTCATAAACTAGTATAAATGTTCAAAATAGTTTGGATTAGTACATGTAATACAAAGACTAATGATGGATGTGACTAAGAAACTATTCTCTCTCTTTTATTCTTTTATCAAGCCAGGGAGCCTAGAGCTGTGTTACTGAGCACCACCTCTGCCATATCTTGTTCTCTGCAGTTATATGTGCACCATGTTATATTCATTATCACTGAACTTGAAATTGTAGGGTTTTTTTTTCTTTTATGAAGAAATATGTAATTTTAAAGACAAATTCATAAACCAAAAACCTAATCAGAATTTGATGATAATTTTGTCCTCTAGATAGATCAACATGATTTATCACCAATTTTCTGCTTATGTTGCCTTACTGTCCAAATGAACCCTTTCCTTGTTACTTGCTTGTTGATGTTTTCTTTTTATTTTATTGTGTTCCACAATCACAGCTGGTGTTATGCATAACAAACAATTTAAGGACTATTTGTATCTCAGAAATCTAATGTTTTTAAGTCCCTCTGATGGTTTTATCATTTTAACCTAAAAAATTTCTACAGTAGTAATGTTTCTAACATTTTCTGCCACCGAACAGTATGTGTAGTCTTTCATCTCAGTTTCTTTAGTTAACATTTAAATTACCGCTCTAGAATGCCTGCAAGGTTTGTATTATCAAGCCTAAACACAGTAAACATTGTGATGTGAATATAATTTGGTTTAATTATTCTCATCAAATAATTCCATCCTTGTATTTCAGAAGAAAACATGTTAAGAGGCTTCTACACTTTCTTCTCAGTTTTTCAGAGGTGCAGTTGGTTCATGTTTTAGAGATGTCCTTGGCATTATGATTTGTAAGAAAGCAGAATTAAACAGTGTTCTGATTCTACTGTTCTATTGTTATTAAATAGGTATTTTCTGGAATTCCTTCATGCTAACAGCTCAGATGTCTCAGTTATAAAAAAAAAAAGACACTAAAACCTTTTCTGTTAGGAACAGGTCTTGTCTAGTTGTGTTTGTATCAAAGACATAAGATTCCTGTTTAAACATACCTTGTCAACTGTTACGTTTGACATATGTTCATTGTTTCCCATTCTGTAACAGGAACTTTTTTTTCGCTGATTGATAAATCTTTAATATTTATGACATTTTTCAGACAGAGTTATTTTCCTATTGCAAGTATTTGAGGGAAGGGAAGGGAAGGGAAGGGAAAAAAATGATTTAGGTGTCTAACATGAGGCTTCAATGGAATTTAGGAACTCAGATTCAAAACTGTAATCCTGAAAACTCCTAGTTACTTGATCTGTAAAATTTAAGTCATCTAATCTCTAAAGAGCTTTAAAAATTTTACCATAACGTTTTCTGAGTCTAACCTAAGTATGAAGTCCTTCTCTTTTGACAGAATTAATCTGTTTGGTGCCTATTTATAACCCAAACAAAGGCAAGGCTGCTTCAACAGCTCAACGTCTTTCTTGTGTTTGGGGGCCCAGAACTGGATACTGTACGCCAGGTCGGGTCTCATGAGAGCAGAGTAGAGGGGCAGAATCACCTCCCTTGACCTGCTGGCCGTGCTTCTCTTGATGCAGACCAAGATCCACTTGGCCTTCTGGGCCACAAGTGCACATTGCTGGCTCATGTTCAGTTGAAGAACATGAACATCTTCAATCTGGAAGAGGTTGCCCAGAGAAGCTGTGGATGCCCCATCCCTGGAGGGGTTCAAGGCCAGGCTGGATGAGGCTTTGAGCAACCTGGGCTAGTGGAGGGTGTCCATGCCCATGGCAGAAGGGTTGGAACTAGATGATCTTTAAGGTCCCTTCCAACCCAAACCATTCTATGATTTTATGATTCTATGATTCTATTATTCTATTATTCTATGATTCTGATTCTATGATTCTATGATCTTCGCAGGAAATCACAAACTTTCTTATTTCATCATGAAAGTTAATTGAATGTCCAAATTAATATCTTGGTAAAGACAATGGTTAATTCTGGTTATTTGGCAATTGGTTTGCGCAGAACTGTGTTGACAAACTGAAATGAGGGAATTATAAAGTGATCTTAGAGCCCAGCGAGCACAAACCATTTTCAGAGGAAATCTCACTTATGAAAAAATTGTGTTACTGTCTTCTCAGAAGGAACAGTCATTTGGTGGTTGGAAAACAAAATCTTTCTCTTTTGCTCTGTGGACCACCTGTCACTACATTCATAACGTCTTTGTGACGTGTTTGCTCAATTGGAGATTTTTACTTTACTTCCCCCCAACACTCAACCCTGAAGGACAAAAAGCTTGTATTTATGTGACATTGAATTTTTTTTTAAATTATTTTGTAATTATTGGCCTTACAGCATCACCCAGGGTACTATAAGTCTGCCTTTCCTAATCTAACTTCAGCATGGTGACAGTTACCTTATCTATTCTCAGCACAGCAATCAGCTCCAGACGGCTGTATAAAGTGGCTGATGATATACATCACTGTCTGTAAAGCACCTCAAAAGTCTGGCCAGCAGCCAGGTTTCAAAAGACCTTGGACAAATTTTTGAATTGTGTCCCATGTTATTTCTTAAGATGATTTGGGAAAATTTAGTCCACAACATGCCTATCTCTTAGAATATAACTACTGGATGTCCATTTCATCCATCTCCAGTAGAAAGATTTTGAATTATCTTTTAATACTAGAAAAAATGGCAAATATTAAATGATTTCTAATGTTTCCTTCTTGTACCTAAAAACACCAGAATCCCGTCCCATGCTTATATGTGTCTTTCTCAATATGTGTAAGCATTTTCTTGTGCGTAAGCTATTCACTCCTTTCCTTTTTCACCTAACATTGAATCAAACTGTCTCCTTTAATGGTTTTGGAGGTAGGTATGCTGCTTTTAAGGTGATCTATTGGTCTTTTAATGAGGATTTACCAAGTTTCTGACTGAATGGCTTATGAGCACGCAAGAAGCAAATCCACCACACGTGTGCCAATTGATTGCACATGCACCATAGATGTGATGGAGCCTGTTTACTTGGCACCCCTGAGTAATGGGAGCTCTGCAGAGTAATGAAGTAGACCATTACATATTACCTTGATTTGTTATCCTCTTTCCACCTGGTTATCTTTTGCTCTGGTCTGTTTCCCCTCTCCTTCTCCAGATTCCCAGTGATATCTGCTATCTTGCCTCAGGTTTACAACCCACCCACCCACTGCCCAGTGTTGGGGTAATGGAGATACAAAATACAATGTAGATGAAAGTAAAATGGAAAGGATGGTCTTGTGTTTTGTTTTCAGTAGAACTGAACTGCCTAGGCAGTGTGAAAAATGCCACTAGTCCAAATCTGCTTCATTAGGCACCTAAATGCCTCTGAGGATCCTGATTTAAGAGATATGAGACAAAAATATTCTCCAAAAGCAGAGATGCAGCTAATGGGGAAATAAAGAGAAGAGGAAAAAGGCATATGGAAAATTGCCAGGGTGCAGATGGGGGCCAGGGTCTCCCCAGGAGGAATGGCAGGGTCTCCCTGGGGTCCATCAGGGCAGGGCCTGGCAGACAGGGCCCATCCCACCACCCCAGCCAGGAGCAGGACAGCTTGGAGGACACCAGGGCAGCCCCAGCCCTGCGTACCAGGCACCTCTCTGGAGAGAGCAATAGACTATGCTGCCCCAGGACATGGACCTGTAGGTGGGCCCAGATCCTCAGGGTCCACAGCCAGGCAGGGCAGGGCCACAGCGAGCTGGAGACCAACCATGCTGTGACATTGCTGGGGCAGGGGCTGATGGCCCCAGGGGATGAAATAGGGTTCTGGGCCATGGGTGGCGTGGGGGGACCCCTTGGGGTTGGGCAGGGACCGACAGGTCTGTAGGTACCCTCAGGGCCCTGGAGCTGTGAAAGGTACGCGTCAGTAGTTAAACACTTAGCTTTTTGTATCCTCATGTTAGACACCTATCTCCAGCTTCACATGCCCCAGGTTATTTTAGGATATGCTTTTTGAACTATATTCATTCCATTTAACCTTACAGTGAGGAAGGCACCTAAGGTAGGGCTGTAGCATTTCTAGTTTCCTTGATCAAAGGAAGAAATACAGGCCTCCAGAAGGCTTTTCAGTCTGATATCTGAACTTTGAGAGTATCGAGGTCTCTCCTTCAAGTAGCTCTCTTTTGACTTTACAAGGTTGACTGTACACCTAAGGACTTCAGTTAGTTGCCTCAAATTAGGTAGGATGAACTTGTGAGTTGCTGTCTTTGATCTTTCTCCCTGCAAGACCTTTTTGTACCTCTTCTCACTCAGACCTGAAAATCCAGCCCTGAGGAGATGTCATGATCTAATTCTTCTTTTCTAACTGTCTGTGATCCTGAAAAATAAACAAATTTACTACACATAGATAAGACAATTGTTATTTTCACAAAGACGAGCTCAGAATTTCACACTCAGAATTCCTTCTAGCTGTCTTGTCTCTTTCTTCCATGGGAAAAAAACAGTCACCCAGAAGTACTAGCTTTTCTTGTGGTTAATGCTGATTTCACCTAATCTTCACTAGAAGATTGAGCCATAAAAGCAAAAAGAGTGCTGGAGGTGGAGAAAGTTGTAAAAACATGTTAGAGACAAATGCTCCTCTTTGTTGAGGCTTAGACACTGTTTCTACCAACAGAAACTAGGGAGGGTAGTGAGAAGGGAAGCACAGCTCCTCCTCTGGCAGGGGAGAGTTACTCAGGTCAGACTGACAGTTGTTTTCATGTGGTAGAAGCCTGTTAGTGCCCAGACCAAACTAAGGCAGATTGCATCCATGGCATTGGGAAAGGAGATTCTGTAGAGCAAGGTAAGTGACCCACTAAATTCTATCTCCTTGTAGTAAGTTTGGTGGCTGCAACAGGAGACAGGTTCCATGGGAGTGGGAGCAGGGGGAATCATTCCATCTTTTCACTCCTCCACTCTGAATCTTGACCAACACTTTTAAAACAAACCCAAGAGAGATGAGAGAATCCTGGAGAAGATAAAAAAATTCCTTCTGAAAAACAGCTTGTGGAATTCTTTAGCTTAGTCCTACTTATGCAAAAGCAAGGGAAGAGTACATTAATCAAAGCCATGTGGGAACCGTGCAACGTTATAAATGGGAAAGATTAAAAAAAATATAAAAAGAGAAAGTGCCAACAATGTAGAAAAATATGAAGAGGCTCAGAAAGTGGATCAGAGAGACCAGGAGACTGAACTCATGGCCAAGAGAACAATAGGGGAGCCAAAGGCCAAACTAGAGAAGGGAAAGGAGAAGCAGCAGGCAAACTCTGAGACTGAGAGTACCATGAGAAAACACAGCTAAGAAATGCAAAATATACTGCAGAAAGGAAGACCTGGAGAAGAGCAGTATCACCACAGACTTGAAATATTCTCTGAGAGAAGCTTTATTGCTCTACTGATGCCTACCTACAGACTGATTTCACTAGGCATAAGGAAACATAATCATTAGGTAACTCATAACTCTTAAACCTACCTGTGTGTTGCCACTGTTTGCGGACTTCTAGGACTTCATCAAGACAATTCATTTTTAAATGTTTTCTAGTATAGAAGTTGTTTTGTAAATCTTTGTAATTTCAGTTCTTGTAATTTTATAGGCTTAATATAATTCCTTCATTTCTGGTGTTTGCAGTGGGTATTTCTTTATACACATATATTTAAAACTAGATGAAATTTGTGAATGATAACTTTGTTCCTATGGTGTAGTATAATATTCTCTTAAATAAATGTGTTTTATGAAGACAAAAAAGCTTATGTTCCCATTAGAAGTCTCATGTTTTGTTTAGATCCTTTTTAAAGACACTTCGTGATACTTTCTGTATTTCATTAAAACATTTATCACAAAGATATCTTGATTCTACTATTTCCAAAATCTACCTATCGTATCAACAGAAATCAGAATTTTTGATTTGTTAGTGTCCCGATCTCCATCCTTTACTGAGTTCAGGCATCACAGTTCAATAACTAAGTTGCTGGATATTATTCCTTTATACATTTTCTTTTGTTTCAGGTTGTGCACATATTTATCTGTGTCTCTTGCTAGGTTCTCACTATTATATAATATTTTCAGGACCCTATGAACTAGTAGGTTTTTTTCCATGCTGTGTGTTTTGTCCACATTTCCATGTACTTGTATCTTTTGAAATCCTGATTTCCTCACACTGCCTTTTGTTTTGCCAAATATAGTATATAACATAAAATAATTCAAACAATTTAATGGGGGCCAGCCTATGCCTGCACCTGTAGATGGGTGCTTAGCAACACCAATATTCCTTTTTAATCTCTTGCTACGTGTGCTGAATCATTAATGCCACATTTTCAAATGTGCAGTTGCCAATATTTTGGGGTTTTTATTCATATGTTTACAGAAAGCTCTCTCACTGCTTTCTTTGGCTATGGAAGTCTCATTTCCTTAGTTTATTTCAGCAAAAGAATGGAGATAGATACAAAATCAACACTATCAGTATCAGTGTCTAGAGCAAATCGTTTGATCATGAAAAAACAAAACAACTGTCTTGAAATCATTAACTCCTTTTCTTTCTTTTAAACAAACTTGCTAGTACTACACTAATGATCTTTTCCTGTTGCATTCATGTTCTGAGGCTTCCTGTGTTTTCTTCATCTGCAAGCGCTCAAAACAACATTGGCTAGGTACTGCATTTCACTGCTGCATTTGACAGGGCTGGCAAGGGGCAGTGGACATTAAACAGTGGAGATCACCATATCGTTTTCAGTTAGCTACTGATATTTGGTGTGGATCTTCTAAGAGATGATGCATAGTGCCTCTATAGCTCTAGGGAATCTTTGCACAGACTAAAAAAATTCAGATGGGATAGTTAAACCATTGATATATGGTTATAGCAGGAGTACGTGTAAGAGTAAAATTAACCTTATACACAAAATGTGTGGATCCAGCATGACTTCTTCCAATTAACTGAAATATTCAGCATCAGTATAAATAGCCTTCAAGGCACGAGTAAGGATGCACTGATTAACACAGTAAACAAACTTGCTCGCCAGTTAATAACCAAAACAACAAAAACCAGCTATATCTAGTGCCCTGCTGGCAGACAGTCAAGCCCCAAATAAGCAACTGTTGTGCTAAAATCTAAATAAGACTGAGGATATATTGAGACATAGATGGAGATTGCTGCAGACAGACTATGTTTACAACACAGGAAACTAGAAAGTCACAGGTAGTCTTCAGATATAAAATTCAAGATCTTACATAATTGTATTTCATAATATTCTTTTTGGCTGGGGGAAAGTACCTGGTTTTCAGTTTCATTTTTTACATTAATTATATACTGAAAACTTATTCATTATGCATGAAGGCTAACAGAGGTAGAGACCTACCCTACTGTTCTTGGAAATTGTGTCTTCAACAGCATGAAATATTTGATGACAAATATTGAAAAAATTAGAGTTAACTTTTCCTTTGTATATTTTGTTTTCCACCATTTGCAAATGTTCAGTGTTGACTGAGGTAGAAAATTTAAATTTTGTTGAATACTATAATTTCATCTATGCTTTTCGATGTGCTGCATTCTCTCTTTTTTATTTTCTCAGCGTAATTATAGTGAGAAACAACATCCTCACTGAGATTTCTCTTTCTTTTTTTTTTTTTTTATCAAATACACTATTTTAGGATTTATGCTCATTATTGAATGTAAGTTATGCTGGTGATCTGAACAGACATTCTCAAGGACTTTTCCATTCTGAGTTTATATTTCTCAATACTTACATGGTCAGAGCCGAATACAACATTTCAACTTAGATCGTACTGGTGCATTAATATTTTGCTAGAAAATGTAGGAATACTTTGACAGCTTCCTTCTAAGTTATGTCTTTTAAAGAACAATATTGGTGGTATAGCTTGTGAAAAAGTCATATGCACAGTCACTTTCCTTTTACTGTCTTTTCTGATGGGCAAGTTCTTAACGGAGATGCCTCTTTCTCTCTAGTCACTTAGTACACATTCACATAATCATTCGAGGTATGTACTGAATATGAAAGGCTCAAATGCAGATTGCACCATGTCACAAACACAATCTTTTTCTTTGTCCCAAAAGTATGACAATTCGCTGTTGGGAAACAACCAGTTAATCTTTGTCATAATAAATACATGTGTGGAAAGATGGCCAGTATTGTCAAAATATGTAATCTCACTAACATTAGCATGCAGGTTGTAATGCCACTATTGTCTGTGAATCTGAAATTCATTAAACTGAGACATGAATGACAGTTTCACATTCCAACTGGTAGTAATGTCACTGTTAGTAACTTCTGTGTTAGCCAGTTCAAAGTTCAGCTGTACACTTTGGCAAGTCATCATAGTCAGGCTCCTCCCTGGGAGCCATATACACAAGATACATAAGAATTGTAGCTTTGCACTTTGATATAATCTTATTAGGCCACTGACTTTATGTTACAAACAAAAACTATAGTAGAGCTGTCTCTGACTCCATGGGACTCCCAAAGACTGCATAACCATTTTTTTTTCACAGTTAAATTTACCTCTGTTTCCATTATTTGACTCTTAAAGATCAATGACAAATAGCTTCCCCACAACTGCCACTGTGACACCTTGTTACCAATAATTTTGCAAGTCGTGGGAAACAGGGGAGGTGCCTGAGGACTGGAGGAAAGCGAATGTCACACCAGTCTTCAAAAAGGGCAAGAAGGAGGACCCGGGTAACTATAGACCGGTCAGCCTCACCTCCATCCCTGGAAAGGTGATGGAACAACTTATTCTTGATGCTCTCTCTAGGCATATCAGGGATAAGAAGGTCATTAGAGACA
>VZTO01015126.1:17229-29889 GCA_013400615.1 Syrrhaptes paradoxus
CAGTGAGGGTGACAGAGCACTGGAACAGGCTGCCCAGAGAGGTTGTGGAGTCTCCTTCTCTGGAGACATTCAAAACCCGCCTGGATGCGTTCCTGTGCGATCTGATCTAGGTGTTCCTGCTCTGGCAGGGGGATTGGACTAGATGATCTTTCGAGGTCCCTTCCAATCCCTAACATTCTGTGATTCTGTGAAACTCTTAACTTCTTGTACCACAGTTCTGAACATTTATTGGTGCTAAAATTAATATTTGATGAAGTCTAGATCTAATCTTAATCAGGATATGCATCCCTTCTAAAAAGCTTATGAGTAGGACCTTGCCCACACATAGCTGTCTACATATACATGTAAGCATGTACATGTACAAAATTTGCTCTACATGTGTGTAAGATATCTTAACTCCTACAGGCACAGGATGCCTGCAGGCACAGGATGCTTGCTGCTGGATTCATTCCACACATAGGTAGTGGTATTTGAAGGTGTTTTGATGCATCCTTTCTGATCTTAGCTGCCAGCTCAAAAAGTTGTGGATGTCCTTCAGGTCTTTAACACCTGTCATCCTTTCATGGATAGGTGTCCTCAAATACCCTAGAGGGTCTCAAATGTCCTCAAACTCCTATATGTAGATAACTGGATCAAGATCTAGATCTAGGTACAAACATAACTCTCTTACAAATTTATGTGTTGTAGAGTACTATAGTCTTATGTCCAAGTGCTATATTGAAACCAGTCCTTATGTATATCTTTCTTAGGTAGTTCCTTACCTGGCTTAACCTTTTCGTACAACTCACTAACTTCTAAAATTTAGTTAAAAGACCACATCTCTAATTTTACGTAACTATAGGCAGATTAGTTGCAGCACTTTTACTTGGTGCATAAGTACACTAATTTCTCAAAGGTAGAGACCTGAAGCTATTAGTACAGTCAGTCTTTATAAATATGATGTGAAATTTCCTCCAACGTTTTTTTCTAGGTATCTTGTTTTCAGTTTTTTCTTGCGGAGTTTTAATATAAGGTCTGAAAAAATATTCATGTACAAAACAGGGAGAGTAAGCCATAATCAGTCATCAAAGAAAAATATGTACAGCTGAAAAGCCTCAGCGCTATTGCAGTGCATGTGAAAACATCAGTCCCTATATTAACATCTTAAATAAATTCCAAATTTTAAAGCATTAAACAGATACTTGATATGAGATATAAAAATCAGAGTTTTATTTAATATTTTAAAAGCTGTGCAAAGATTAAAAAAATGAGATCAGATTCTTAACAATATAATATTACTGGGTTTTTTTCCTTAAGTATTTTTGGGAGTTATTTTGTATTCAAATTACAATCATATGTCAACAGTGAACAATTAGATGAAGTACCTCATACATTTTTGTGGGCAGGGGAAGTACATCTTATATTTCAAAACAAGAATATATTGATAGTCTAATTAAAGTCTTAACAGTCTAATCAAAGAGTTAATATTAGTCTGTTTAGAATTGTACCAGCACTTATAGTCCAAAGTGCCCATTTACAATCTGGGCATCCCAGTTCTGGTATCTACCATCTTTTCTGATATTATCCTTGTTGTTCTGGCAAGTCATGAGCATCTTAATGTTTTTTGAAATTAATTTTCATGATGGGGACTTGTTCTACCTTGTTTTTGGGGGTCCTTGAGGTTTTTAAGTACATTTGCTAACGGTCAGCTTACTTTTTTCACAATTTTCATTCTTTATCCTAGAATTTCATGTTATATCTAGTTTTATATATGCCAGATACTTTTCGTTGCTGTCTCTGTTATTCCTAAAGCCAGTTTTATTCCGTTCCCAGGGCTGCATTCCTTTAGGAAATAGTAATTGACCATTTCTGAGTAGTGTTTATAGCTCTGGGACATCTGGTATCATCCTGTGCCTGCACTTTCAAGGCCTGTGATATCGTCTTGTTGTACATTTGGGGATGCCTGTTATAAACCAGTATTTGACCTTAACAGCCTTCAAGTTGCCTAGGTAACGCTTTATTAGTACAACATAGTCAAAGATATAACCCATTTTCAGGGGCATTAATAGTTGCCTCTACAAAAAAAGATGATTGGTTAGAAGATAAAGGTGTATATCCATAGGTACACTATACTTTTGTAGAGGTTATTACCTAATACCTGTTATTAATATCTATTAGTTTCGCCATAACACTCTGAATTTATAAAATTTCTTCCCAACACTATGTTCAGCTAGGTTTCCAGTAGTTAGCTGTTTCCTCCACCTACCTTGCCAAGTCTAAAATCTCACATCTCCATTCCACCTCCTTACTGACTGTATTGCCAGAACAAAATATATAGTTCTGTTTGAGGTAGAAAATTACGCAAAAAGGGAGATATCACAGGAGAGTTGTAAGTAATTCTGAATACGTTCAGAATACTTTAGTGGACCAAGAGCTGATTCTACAGTCAAGATAGTCTTCAAAAGATTCACTTCTGCTGTCTACCAAGAGTTAAATTTTCGTTCCATCTATCATTTTTGTTTAATAGAATACCACTTTGTTACACACAGATCAAACGTAGATTGGTGAGACTAACTTGCTACTGTAATCTTTTTGTAATGAACCTTTTGAAATGCCCTCTGTTTCCATTTCTTTAGCTGTAGGTCTCTGATCAGCTAATTGGACTCCTTCAAAACCATTAATGACTGACAGAGGCTGGAAGCAGAGACATAAGGAGAGAAAAAAAGCTCTGGTGTTTGCATCCCTAGTCTTCAGTTCTGTTGTAAGATCAGTTTGCATAGTTTCTCCTATCATCTCTCTCTCTCTCTTTGACTTTCTGACTTCCAGAAGTTTTACTCAAAGAGTGGGAGAGAAGAAAACACAAGAAAGTACAGGAATACAGAATATAGTTCATTATGATTAAAACATAATAGAAAATTGAAGGCCATGTTACAACTAAATTGGCAAATCTTTCTTCAAGCCTTAAAAAGTGTGAGGGTATTATTAAAAAGTCTAGGTCATACTTTTTTTCTGAAAGAGGTATTTTTGAGGACTTAATGTATTAAAAGAATATTCAATAAAAACCATCATGCATATATAAGATGCCAACATATATATAAAAATATGTTTTTCCTCTTCAACATGACTTTTCATTTTGGATGTTAAGCTCAATATGCATCATTTAAAACAGTCAAAGGGTTGTGAGTCTACCAAAAGGAAATGTATTCACTCAATTGAGCATTTTTTTTTCCTTTTTTGAATACGTGAAAGAGATTTTGACTTTTCATTACAACTTAATATTTTGAAATTTTTATGAAACAGGAAAACTGTCTTTCTCCTGTCATCTAGACATTTACAGTCAGAAGAATAAACAGCAGTTACAGAAGACACATTGGAGGAACATGTTTCCTATTCCCCTAATCCAAATAAAATGGTCAAAAGAGCCCAAAGAGAACAAATAGCAGAGGAATTAGTAAAAGTACCAAGTAGTGGGAGAGGAGTTTTCCTTCTTTTACTAGTTATGTTATCACAGATGGATGAGTCAAAGTGAAAGGAATTAATTTTAATGTCTTCATTTTCTAATTATGACCATGTTTGCTGGACTGAACACATCTATTACTTCTAAAATAATCAATAAGAAGTGTCTTTATCCCCCACACTAAACAATATTCACTAAACCACGAAAAGGTATTTTCTGTGATTTGACTGGATCATATACTTGTCAGCTAATCTATCTGCAAATGTAACAAAATTGCATTGTCCTTCCCCAAATATGAAACTTAATCATGTAACAAGGGCACTATGACATTTATGGGACCTCTTCCTTCTATGAAAGAAAGGAAAACTTCAAAACTCATGTCTCTCACTTTGAACTATAACACAGGAGTCAATCATTTTGATTTGTCTTCATGAAGATATGAGAAATGTAATTTTTATTTTTAGTATTTCTCTTAGTTTCTGCAGTAACATGTAATGACTTCAAGTGAGATCACTGGATGTTTTCCTTGTTAACAAAAAGTTGATACGAGTGTTTATTTCCTTCCTGGTTTCAGGTTAAGCAGATTTTCTTCTAGAGCTTATAGTCAGCTGTACAATTTTAGTACACAATTTAATGATCTTGAAATTCCATCAACTTGTACTTCCTGAACAACTTCACCAACATCTATAATGCTGATGTTATGTTATGAAACAACATTTCACCCTCTGAAGTGAAAGCATCTCAAGTTAATCTGTGGAAAGTTCAGATCTTTATTCTTCATTAATTTTCCTAAATAAAAATATCTCCTCAGTACTTTGAAACATGATACTTATTTATGTGCCCAACCTAAGACACTCAGCAGTGGTTATGTCTTCAAGAAAGGTTAGTCATTCTGGCTAGTGTGAAAGTAAACAGAATTGGAGAATCAGACCAGCATTCCCATTTATAAAACTGATTGTTATAAGAGTTGAAATGTTTTCTGAAAGAAATAAAAGTTTATATTTACATTAAATGTCTAGTTAAACTATTTTATGAAATTAAAATCTCATACTCTTCCTTTCTTTTTTCAAAACTATTGATCACATCAAACTTAAAATTAAGACTAATGAAAATATTAACAGGCATATTGTTAATAATGTTTTTCTTTAATGTAGCTAATTTAGTAAAACACACACAAAGCTTCAGATGTTTTTTCTCTTCCAAATATCTTCTGAAACCTGTCAGTTCTGGAAGTCAGCAGCACGTGGTACAGATTCAGCCTGTTAGCCTGTGTTCAAAGAACAACTCTTTATATGCACAAATCTCTTACAAAATCACGAGAGATTCCCTGCCATTTTCAACATTCCTACACGCCTTGGTTCCCTGGCTACATATCTTCTAGTAAATTATGAAGTGACAGAAAATGTTCCTAGGCATTGGGACTTCATTCAAACAGAGCAGTCCTTGGTGTTGGCTTTGGCCAACTAGCACTACCATTTACTGGGCATTAGCTGAAGCACTAGTGTGCCCCAAATATGATTTCCAGTTGTCGGATGCAGTTACTTGTCTCTGGGGTAAGAGGAAATAACCCCATATATATGGAGACTTTTTTGTGCCATTTGCAACAATATGAAAGAATGATCTCAGACACTTTCAGTTTACCAGCCTTATTTCCATCTCTATATTGAATATCTGTCATACGCAGTTTAGTAGAAGTGCTTGGTAAGATCTTAATGACACAATTTTCACCTTAATAAAAACATTTTGTGAGATTTTTTTGAAAGCAACAGAAGAAAAAAAACTGCAAAAATTATATAATAAAATTGTTCTGCTTTTTGTCTAAATTAATTTCATTAGAAGCTTCTGACTGAGTGTGTGCTTGATCTTGTAAATTGTTTAAGGCTCTGCATGCAGAGTTTCACTGAAGTTGCCAGTCAGAGTGCTTGTTGCCTTCTCAGAGTTATCAGGAAGTGCTTTGTGCATGAAGGATCATCACTAACACAGATCTAAGAAATTCACAAACTCTCCACTGTTGTATTGCTTCGCAGGAAGTAGAGTTATCTAATTTTCCTACTACTTAGCATTGCTGCCTTCAGGATCCACAGCAAGTTCCAAGTGATGTTATTTTTTTCATTTGATCAGTACCGGAACACTTGTGTTCCTGTGTTTACATGTTCTGCTCTTCTCTATCTTTCCTCTGCTGCTCACAACTTTCAAACGTACACACTGCTCACATAGTGTTACATCGAAGTACCAGACAGACATCAATGGTTTCCTGCCTTGGTGCCTGTTACATCCTTAAATCCTCAAAGACATTGCATTAAGGGTTGATTTTGTGGGGGGTTTTTTTTGTTTGTTTTGGTTTGGTTTTTTATTGCTGTGGGTTTTTTTTAAGATATGAAATTCAGCTGTGAACAATGTAGCTTTTCTTCTATTTCTTTCCCCCATTTATACAAATAGTTCATTTGTTTAAAAGGATAGAATCTTCTGCCTGAAATACAGCTTGTAAAACTACTAGAAAACTAAATTGAAGTGTTTCAAACACAGAGACAGAATTGTCTGGAGGCTACAGCTTCCCTGAGACAGAAGCTCTCAGAAAACTGAGGTGTCCTGTGGGGCTATGGTTGCACAAAAACCTGAGAATGACCCAGCAAACTGCAGACATAATAAACCTGAACACAATGGGACTCAACTCACTGAAGTCTTAATGGTTTCATGTTTGTGACTAATGGTTTATCTGTAAAACATTAACTGGGTTTCAGAGAACTTTTTTTTTTTTTTTAATAAATGCACAATAAGGCTCAGACTTGTATTCACGTGAGTAAAGCAGTTTACAATCTAGCACCACCTTAACTCCACATCAGAACAGTCTGCTTATGTTCACACAGAGGATGATTCAGGTTATTTCCCGACTTGGCTGCTGAGGTGCACTATGGTTTCTGGTTTACATACCACAGGTAGAAACCCACAAAACGAGTTTCTTTTTTTCTCTGCACGGATATAGAGCCATAGAAAATTAGTGGGTCTGGAGATCATAGCCCCTTTAGTGGGGTGAAGTGCCTGGCACTAAGTTAGAATATTTCTTTAGTTGTATGACTTTCAGGCTGTTTTGTAATTGTGCTAGTATTCCAGGAGGCAATTCAGCATACCCAGATTAAAAACCTGATTGCTTTTTAACTTAGTTGTTCTAAATCTTTGTCTGCAGGAACTGAAAGATCTGAATTGAACAAAGAATTTCAGTGCTTCAAGTGTTTAAAATATGCCAACACACAATTTATAGTAAAATCAGATCATAATCAGATCGTTTAAAATCACTTAACTCTTGAATTTTTACTGTATAGCATTGTTACTTTATCTGTCATTAGATCCTTATTATTTATCTGTTAAAGTTGTCATCAAGTATTTTATCGAGACATTTTTTCTTTATGTTTAAAATTACATGCAGAATTTTTTCTGCCTCTGTATTGTACTCCTTGAGAATTCCAACAGAATGTGAAATATGCTAGGATGAAGAAAAAAAATCCATGAATTACTGAATAATTAACATTCTATTATTTTTTACTAAAATTATTGTTTTCTGTAATATGCACAGTATTCAAATGCAGAATATTTATTGCTGTTTATCATTGAATCCAAACTGGTGGACTCAGGGATAATAGTATTAATGCAGTAATAATACTGAAGCTATATTAGTAAAAACACGTATACAAATTGCCCCAGCTCCTCAGATGGTATAAATCAGAACGTGTAATTAACTGAATGCAATACATCTCCATTTCAGACAATGGAGTTATGCTGGTATTCACCAGCAGATGATTTGTCATACTATTTCTAATTTATACATATCTTATTACAAGCAAGAATGATAATGATGCATCTAATTATTTTGGACAAAAGAGCGTGACTTAAGCTAGTTTGAGGATATACATTGCATATCATCTACTCTTCTCTTGTCAGTCTTTAACATAAGTGACTCAGACATTTAACTGTTTTTGTTTTGGTTTTTTAAGCTAATGTAAGATAGTTCAGGTGAGGCACCTGTGTCAGATAATTAGATATTTCTGGCCACTTGATTGCAATTATTTTATCTCCCTCTTGGTAACAGTATTTATTTTGAGTGTTTTGTGATTTTTCTCTTTAATAATTGAGATATGAAGTTGCAATCAGCATCTCACTAAAATGTTCTTTTTTCATGAGTAGAAGAGCTTCTTTCAACTTTTCCTTTTCTTTTTCTGGTTTCCCTCAGGAAACACATTCTTTTGTGCAAGGAACTATTTTATTCCAGAAACGGTACAATGCACTGTCTGTGTTTAGAATTTTTGCTGTTATATTTTTCTGTTTTTCCACATTTACCATTAGTTGTTTCAAAGAGCATCTATGCCCATTGTTTTTTACATATTCACTTCTAGTTTTTCACTTACTCCATCCTAAAATGATGTTTGCTTTTTTAAATGTAGTTTTTACTTTTTTTTTAAATGTAGTTTTTAGTAAAGATCAAGTGTTTTATAAATAACCTTAAATTAATATTACTGTTCTACACAGCTGCTTCCTTCTGGTATGTGTATTGTATAAAAATGAGTTGGAGTAACATATACCATAATTGCATAATATGCTCAAAACCATTCCAAGTAACTACCCAAGGAAAATAAAAAAAAAAACCATAGTCAGTTACACAAACTTTAGAGCTGTGTATTAAATTGAGAACAAAATGTTCTTAGAATATTTCTGTTTCTTCTTTCCCTCTCCAATATAATAATGATATTAAAAATGTCATACAGGGTTACTTTTTACTTTAGTCTTCTCTGTGTGGTTTTCTCAGATTTAGGTATTTGTTTCTGTTATGTGGCAGGTTATTTGCTTTCTCTTAAATAAAAATTCAGATATTATCAAACATTTGTAAAAGCTGACACTCCAAAACACTCTAAACTCTGCTGAAAACCTCACTGTAACCTCTTCGGCACTATTTTTATAGAAATATAAACCCAACTATCCTTATTTTGACTAAAAATCCCTCCAGCTCAGCAGTCTGTCTCTATTATTGGTCAGTATTTTTATATATATCTTGGAAAGGAGTAGAAGAGGTTAGACACAGAGGAAAGCTCACTAGCTTCTAGTAGTGAGCTGCTCACAAACTTCCCTTAACAGTGATGTCTTTTTTTTCTATCCATTCGTCTAATTGATTTTTATACTCATGTAAACTTATGAATATTCATGTCTTATGGAAACGTTTTTATTGTTTTTTATTTGTTTTAAACCTGATATCTCCTTATTTCATTTGGTTTCTCCACCATTCATGCTAGATGTTCACTGCCATCAGACAATGGATGATTGTTCCCTACTGCCATTTTCTGAAGCTCTTCTGATTTTAAAGACCAGAGCCATCAAAACCCTCAGACTTCTCTTTTACAGGCTGAATAAGTCTACTCTACTTAGATACTTGTCATATGCATCATGTATATAGATACAGTAGGAAGATTATTTATGTGTAAAAAACTTTTTCTTAAGATTGAGAAGATTTAACTCCTAAATCAGGAGGTGAATGACAGGAAAAAAGCTTTTATTGCCAGTGTTTTTAAATTTGCTTACCTCAGAGTTCCTAAGCACTGTTGAATGAACAGGTGCTGACTTACTTGGTTTGCTGCTTTAAAGTTAACAAGGAATTGTATTTAAAATTCCAATCTCTCAGCTTCCTCCAATACAGAAAAACAATTTGAAATACCCAACTGGATAATTTAAACTCTTATTAACAGAGAGGAATTTAGCCCCAAATTTATAAGAACTGCATCCATCTCCTAGAGGTATTAACTAGGATGTATAACTATATCAGTATATCTTAAATCTCTCTCTCTTTCTCACAGTCTTTTTCTCTCTCTTTTAAGGGTCATTACCAAATGAAAGAAAACAAAGCGAATTTTGTAGATGTCTCATCATACAGATGAACAATGATGTTCAAATGTCCTGATTTCTTCCTGTGAGAAGACACATTTCTTTGCTGTTGCAGTGACACAGTCTTTTTGAGTCCCAGGAATAATATAAAGTCCGTCATGGGTTACTTGGAAAAGCAGAAATATCGTTAGTGAGGGAATTACACTTGACGAAGAAGGCTTATAACTGAGGTTCCGTCCCTTGATTTTAGAGTCTTCTCTCATTATAAAATCAACCTTGACATTAATCATGTCAAAATTTGCAAAGGTTCCCTGCTATTGTTGTGTATTTACATAACATAATAACAATATTGAATATCAAAGTATGATTTCAGAACAAAATAATATGCAATTCTAATTGCCTAACTCATTTTTAAAATCAATCCCAAGTAAAGGTCAGCCCCAAGGTCCTTGGTAAGTTTTCTTTTTCTCTCTCACAGCATAATAAAAGAAAGCCTGAATAGTCCTGCCAACAGAACCACAGACAGTACTTAGCTGGTTGGAATGTCTTTAAATGACTACCACTTGGTCATCTATAACAATAAAATAAGAAGAGACACATATAAAAATATATAAACTATAAAACTTTATATCTTAACTGATACTGGCTATCTGTAAAGATTGTATGCTCCTCCATGTAAGGGCCTGGCGCTCTGATAATTCTCACTGTAAAGGTCTTTAAAAATGGTTACTTTTATTTCGAATATGTGATACAGCAGCAGTCTAGGGAGTTTCACTTCAGCTTGCTCTGCAGAGCAACTGTTCATGAGGACAACTGTCTTCAAAAAGAGAATTAAGACCTTCACTGCTTGGAGAGTTGTAGGGAGCTCCAGGGCTTTGTTGGTACTTCAAGACCAGTCATATTACACACACAAGGATAAAAATGCAAAACTGGTTCAAAAGTGAAAACTGGTCATCCCATATCCTTCATAGAAAGCTGTAGGATATATAACAGATATATCAACTGTATCACAATATCAAGTACCTATTGAGTACATCAGGACTCCTTTGTGGTTCATGTTCTATCCGAGTAATGTTTTCTTCATTGAATGGTGATATCACTGGGCTGATTTGCAGTGTAAATTACTGTTCATTCTGAATAAGGGTGACAGAATCTGGCTCAAAAAGGATAAAATGAAGAGTGAGAGTAAAAGAGATGTATTTATGAACTTCAGATGTTTTCATGCTGAGGACGTAAACAATCCTGTTTTGCTGATGCTTGAATGCTTGCAACAGAGAACTATGACCATAAAATCTTTCTGTGTAAACTGAAATCTCTAATTGCTCTCTGATCTATGGATCATTTCCTTTATTAAAGTATTTTGTCCGGAGTCCCCAACAGACAACAGGTTTGTGTAATACCCTGGAAAAACCTTCATAACATTTGTATCTGATAAGAGAATTTGACCATTAATTGACCATTAATGACTAGCATTCAGAAAACAAACAAACAAACAAACGAATAGAGTTTTATGTTTCAAATGCAAGTTGTATTATACACGCAATTCTGCAGCAAGCTGGCTTCACTGTCCAGCATCTCAGACTACAATTTCACATTTCTGCTTCCAGAAACATGCATTTCTGCTTTCAGAAACATCCTGCCAGAGTGGTGGTGTACTGTCTCTTTTCTAAGGCTTTGAGGAGAGCTTGTCCACTGGTACAGAAAGCCTTTTCAGTTTCTTTCTAGTCTTCTCTGACTGTTTTGTTTACTTGTGGAGAAGCCAGTTACAGACCCTTTTGATTAGGAATGCACAGCTGTAAATGAGATTCTAGAAAACTAAGGTGCCGGTTATCAGAAGATTGACTCTGGGAACATAGCCTAAGATCTGTAGTTCATTGTGTCAGTACATTAGCTGAGGTGTTAAGGATCATCTTCCTGTTTTCGGTCCTGTATGTACTTTAAAGACAGGACTGATCTACCCGATAGAAGCAGGCATTTAGTTAAAGCTAGATGTTTAGCTAACTGAAAACTAGCTTCCATATGGATACCTGTCTTTTCAAAAAATAGAAGTTACAGTTCTTGTGTGCCTCTGCTGAGATATATGGGGTTTTCACCTCAAGACACTGCGAAATTTATTTCTGTGTCACATCACATTTCCAATCAAATCCAGAGTAGCCTACTTACCAGTAGTACTATATATCTTTATATATGTCAAGAACTTTCAAATTTAATATTCACTAAGGTACTAAAAATAAAATGGAAGCAAATGTAATTATTTGTAAACATATCAGTTAGCTGTTAGAATCAAATAACAATAGTATTAATGGTAAAATTTATACAAGAGTCTTTCTCATTTTATTTGATGTATTTAGAAACATAGTCTCATTCATAGTTATCTTTTAATTTCTCTTTTAAAGGTTTTTCCCCATAACAAAGTTCCATATGTTAAATAAGAGGTTTTGTGGGTTTGTTTGTTTTTTTTCCTGTTTACAAGTTCCATAGTACCGCCTTCGGTAATAATTCCATAGTTATTTAGTTTAGCTTCCATTTTTTATCTTCTTCATTATCATTTGGAATCAATAAGGCCATCTCCTGTTTTTACCCTGGAACAAGTCATTGTACAGCTTGCTTTATTATTCTTCACAGTTGTATTTCCTGTGGACATTCCGATATTGAAATTAAGACACACTTTCACACAAAACTCACTTTATTAATGTTATGGGTTGACCCTGGCTGGATGCAAGGTGCCCACCAAAGCCGCTCTATCACTCCGCCTCCTCAACTAGACAGAGAAGACGAAATATAACAAGACACTCATGGCTCGAGATAAAGACAGGGAGATCACTCAGCAGTTACCATCACCGGGGAAACAGGCTCAACTTAGGGAAATGAATCTAATTTATTATCAATTAAATCAGANCACAAGGTCACAAGTCCAGCAGCAAACCTGCTCCAGTGTGGGCTCTTCTCTCCACAGGGTTGCAGGTCCTGCCAGGAGCCTATTCTCATATATTGTTTGCCATTACTCATTTTTGAGCCCAGGTCCCTTCTCATGGATATTGATGTTGCAAAGAACATTCACTTTAATAGAAGAAAACCTTTTCCATTAAAAATACAGTAGTGAGAAATCATTGGGAAAGACTTATTTGGGCTATTTATATAGTTCCTGTTTCCCCGGTGTCAACTTCTTTTGAAGTATGAGGTAAGAGTATCTTATTCTTGAAAAGTACCTGAGAGAACTTAATTAAGCAATGAGGCCTGGCAGCCCAATCCTGTATCAATCATTTCTAGTTGTGAACTAAATCATAATGAACTTTTATAGTTATTGGTTCAAAATAAAATTCCACATCAGAAATCCTACCACTGTAGTGGAATAGAAA
>VZTO01015130.1:0-18089 GCA_013400615.1 Syrrhaptes paradoxus
AAAATAATGTGTAATCACAAATGCCACACAGAGATCCCATAGCATTTTCCTCATTTCAGAGGAATGTGCTAACAGTACCATGAGCTGATTAAATGAAGACACAAGGATGCCATGTTAGACTACTCAGAACAGCAGGAAGAGTAACACAGTTTCACAGATTAACAGATTGTTGGACAGGTAAAATTTAGAATTAACATCAGCATTTCTGACCATGTGAGCTTCATTTCCTCACAGTAGCACGATGTTTGCTATTTAGCAACAATAAAGACTGCACTCCCAGAAAGAGTATCACAAAAGTAAGAATTGTAACAAAGAAACATTTTCAAACATAAGGCACTCAAAACATCCTTCTTACGTTTCCTTGCAACTTTTGGCTTTTTTTGTCCATCTGAGGATGGACAAACAGCA
Source organism: Syrrhaptes paradoxus (assembly GCA_013400615.1). NCBI lineage: Eukaryota > Metazoa > Chordata > Aves > Pterocliformes > Pteroclidae > Syrrhaptes > Syrrhaptes paradoxus. The sequence goes on from VZTO01015130.1 coordinate 409, forward strand.
CTTCCGAGCCACTTGTTGGCTTGTGCAGCAGCCAAAACATAGGAAGTGTTACATCTATCAGAATGCCTCTCCTGGTTAACCAGCCAGCCAGTCCAAATTTGTATTACCTCCTGGGCCCCAAGGGCAATTAAATTGCCACAGCTCATGAGTCAGACAGACAGACGTGTTAGGAAGTGGCCAAGGGCTTCTCAGTGAAGGGATACAGAGAATACAAGGATCAGTAATGAGCATAATGAAGGGAGTACAGAAATGTGACAGCAAGAGGTAACACATGATTCATGGGATCTGGCCTTTTTGAGGAATAATCACAGGCAACACCTGAACATGTCATACAACGATACTCTTAAAGCAGAGCAACAAGCCTAAGCTCCTTCTGACAGAAAGAAATGCAAAATATGCTTCCAATCAAGCTTAAATGATCAAACCCATGTTCATCTACTCAATAGATTAGATTAGCTATTATATTAGTTGGATAGTTGAATTAATAATACTATTGTGCAGATACCTATTCTCAGTCATGTTGAGATTCCTACCTCTGCTTCATCAAATGTCAGAAGTAAGTCTGATGTTCCAGAAAGGATGCCTCTTGATCCATCAATTAGATAGTCACGAGCTGGTACTGAATAAGGATCTGCTTGCAGCATCTGGGCTGCCCGAACAAGTTTGGTGCAAGCATTCTCCACTCTGTGGAAAGTCATCAGACAAAACTTACTGGTTAGTTTCTGTCTGTATGACAACAGACTTGAGAAAAGACTGGATTTGTTCTTAACTTCACTACTTGAAGCACTGCAAGCAAACTGATCTTCTACACCTTTATAGTTTAAAAATCAAGAATATTTATTTTATTTATTTTAACAAGAAAGTAACCAGCAACTGTACAACACAGTTTTTCAGAAGTCAGTCTTCCAGTGTAGGGAATGTTTGAGTCAATACAGCATCATTAAGGAGAAGTCCCTACATGGCAAAACATGTTTCATTCTTAATGACAAGGGCAGGGGACAAAACAATTATTCTTTTGGGACTTCACAGTCAAAGTAATTGCTAATCTTTATCAGTCCTGTATTTGCATTGTCATTCAGGAAGGAATTGCTCTTAATAAATATTAAATGATAGCTACACATTAAGACAAAGGAACGTAATATTAAGAAAACCAGGACACTGTGCCCTGCTTCTTGAAGCTGTAGCCCAGCTCTTCAGAGTCTGCTAACACTCATCACAGAAATAGCATTTTAAATAGCCACAACATTTAGTGATAAGGTATGCATTTCAAATGCAGTCTGCAATTCCACACTTAAAAACAGAAAGGAGGTTTTGCAAGATATTACAGTATGTAACTACAGTAACACAGAAGGTACTACAACAAGCAAATGAGGTCTGAAATTAGGTTCCATCAAGTAATTTAACACAAAAAAAAATCAAGAACTGGAACACTGAAAAGCTTTTGGTTTTGTTCTCTTGTTGTAATTAGTTCATGAAAGTTTAGAGAAATACAAAATTCAGACTTCACTTCCATGTTAGTTATGCTACTCATGACTGTAGTTATTTACTACTCTGTCCTCCCTTTGACAGAAATATAACTGCAGTCTAATACATAGGCTCTATGCATGTGAGTGCCAGGTGTTCATTCAGGTTTCATGAAGTTCCAACAAACATTAAACCCTTTTATGACAGCAATATTATCTTTTATCACAACTTTTTCATGCCTCTTGTACAGCTCATTTTCTGTTGAGCACTTGGACACACTCTTTTATCATACTTTCACTTAAGTACTATTGGAAAATTACACATCCCATTTTCTTCCCTACATTCCTTGTTAACACAAATGGGAGAACTGAATGGTTACATCTAAATCTAACTATACTAGAAATAACACATTCACTAGAGGAAAACTTACTTTTTTCACAAAGTAAGTTTTGAGTTAACGGCTCCCTAGATTAGATCAAATTGGGACAGCTGACCTTATAATAACCTGCTCTTTAGCGAGACATCAGCTCTGCACATCGGATGGTGTTATCTCACAAGTGAATAAGAAAATGCAGGAGGGCTTCAAGGCAGAAAGTGGGAATGGCCTGCTCATTACTATGCAATGTACTTAGTTGTATTATCAAAGTCAACTGACTTCACTAAATTAGATTTCCACGCTTGCTTCTCAAATTTATTCTGTTCAGCTGTGCCAAGAAAGGGATTAAACAAATCACCTATTCAGGCAGCTCAGAGTTATACGCTCAGAAATACTTAATTTCCTACAGTTCAATTTCATGGTCATCTGTTTATTACTAATGATTATCTCAAGGCTGGCTCTTTCATTTGTAAAGAAAGGAATTCATATGAATGTGTATTACCCCAGAAGTCACCATAATTAAGAAAAATGAAGTTTCTAACGTTTCAAAGTTGGGTTTTTTTACAGTTTTTTCAAGTTGAACCTCCAAAAGGTAAACTTGCATTTCACTTGTACAATGTCTACTTTGTATAAACTTCCCAATGCATTTGAAAGACTTCAGGAGTGTGCATTATGTACAAAAAAGCAGAGTGGTGTTTAAAAACCAGACACCCTACAGCCTCTGCAAAGCATACATGCTAGGAAACAGAAGATTAGAATTCGGGGAAAAAAGTAATTCAGTTACTTTAATAAAAAAAAAAATCCACACTAAAAATATTGACTGCAATGAACTGCTTGTTCCATCACAAGAATCAAACATATTCAAAAGTTTTTAATGGAAGTTCATTGCTTTGTTAAACTTTCTAATTGCTGTGTTATATGGCAACCTAAAATACCCCCAGCTTTATACAAAAATATATATTCATATTCGAAGCATGATTACAATAATCTATGTTAACACCAACCAAATTCTTTGTGGAGAAGACACATGTCATGATATTTCCAACCATACTACTTTTGGCGGTCAATCAGCTTAATTCCTGTTAGTGTCCTCATTATGAAATGTGAAAGAAAAAATGTAGCTTATGCTAAACAACCATTTTAGTTCTCAGGTGTTAGAATTGACCTCAGTTTTTCCACGAGATGCCTGCCCAAAAATGCCTTTGATACTTGAATAATGCTCATTCCAATTTCAAATCACTTAAATTGTAGGGAGTTTACTCAGTACAGTTTAGATTACTTGCAGTTCTAGAAATATAAATTAAAAAGCAAATATTTTACATTAACATTATTTTTTTTCAAACAGCAGCAATGCAGCTGCAGCTTGGCTACCAATAATGTTAATACAGAAGAGCATTACTGCTTGATTTGTTAAATGAGTTTGCATGTGCAAGTTAAACAGAAAAATTTTTATTCTCAGTGTAAACAAACCAGGTACTACGCTATTCTTTGCCTATGGATTACAGCTTTTTCCTTCTTTACGAGAGAAATATAACAACATGAACACACTGAAAAACATCTGATATAAATTATATGCATTACTTATAATCCCTGGTGATTAAGACAATTAAGATAAAGAACACAGCATTTTTTAACTCTAGGTCAATAGTTCCAATGTGGTTTATGTCAGCAGCAAGCAAAGAGATGCATGATAGCTTCTCAGCAGCTAAATTATTTTGCTGCACAATCACACTCCTACTGAAAAACTTTACAGATTACCATCATATATATTCATTATGACCCTCAACATCAGTCTCAGGCAAGGCAAAACCCCAGTCTTTCAAAAGAATAAAGAAATCTTCTCTCTCGTCCTCAGAGTGGTTCCCTTACAACTGGTGGTCCTTTTGAATGGAGAAAATATGGGCAGGGAATGCGGTGCTAGCACATGTGCACTGCTCCTTACCCCATGACGTATGTGCCAGTACAAGTTCTCCTGGAGCACTCCCTTAAAGAGGAATGCCAAATCTGAACTAACAAAAAAGAAAAAACATGCTCCTCTTGGGAAAGAAAAAAAAAACACAACACCCTTGTTTCTTTCACTTCCTGCATCCAAATCCTGCCCTTTCATGCAGGAACAGGTAAGACTCCCTTGGCAGCTCACCTATGACTGTCACTTGTCCCTACAACACAGATAACAACTACAATACACTCCAGAGTGTTAACAAGGAACTGTCAACATGTACTAGCTCCAAACTCCAGATTAACAAAAAAATGCAATAGATTATCATTCATAAAGGCTACTGAACATTCCTAACTCATATTACCACATCTAGGATGGTAAGTACTATGTGAAGTAGGTTTCATTACTGTGACAGATAGCTTAATTTCTCATTTTTCATTAGATCACAATTCAAGCAGTCATTAATTGATGCAGGAAAAGTTCTTGCACCCAGCATAAAATTGTACTATTAGCAGTGTTTGCATCACATTTCTACAGTAATTTAACTAGTTACGTCTCCACAATATGCTCTCACCAACGTATAACAGCTCCAAGACCTTGCTCACTCACTGGTAATGATCAGTTCAGAGTCAACAATCCTATTTGAAGCTAGAACTGCTGCTCTCCCATGTATGCATCATTTCAGATCTTTCAAAATCATTTCATCTGTACTCAATATCAAGTCACTCAATTTAATAAAGTCTTGTAACTTCTGAGTCATCCATTAATTCTTACACCCTATATAAGACTTTGGGTCATCAGCAAGTACTTTCGACTCACAGCTCATCCTGGTTTCCAGGGCATTTGGGAACATGGTGAAAAGCACAATCCTAGCAGAGAATTCTAGAGCCCTACTGATTACCTGCCACCATTGTCAGTGGAAAACATGTAATTTTTCCTTTCACTTTCAATATCCTCTTTTCCACACAAGAACTCTTCTTATTATCCTGTGGCTACTTGATTTTCTTAAAACTCTTCAGACTTTGTCAAGAAGTTTAGAAATCAGTGTATATTGTATCACCAAGACTACCCTTATCCCCATTTGTGATATTTTTGTTTTGTGTTTGGGAATATAGTAAAATATTCAGCCATTCTGCACACATTGGACAACACTAATAGAGCAGTCACTACATTCAGTAGGTTGTAGGGCAAAGTCACTTCAGGGAAAGTTTGTCAGTAAGAAGCTTGGCAATTCCACAAGGAGTAATATACGATTTTTAAAACTTAAGGCAGCAGAAGAAGTCAGTTGTCCTTGACGCTGAGCCATGGAATTAGGAGTATCAGTCACTGCTCTTTAAATGTCTTAGACTTCCAGGCAGTTACATCATGCATCAGCTGCCTATATGGACAAGTTCACACTTTTCTACCAAATTTATAGAAAAGATTGAGAAAACTACATTATCTCTGACACTGTCAGGCAAAACTACAACAGCACATAGTTAATTACCACTGTGACTCCTTGTTTTTTTTAAGATATGAACCCACATACATGGAACGTAACAGGAAAAGTCAGTGTTGGCAGAAGGGTTGTTCCTGACAAAGGTCAGCCTCAAGACCTCAAAGAGCTATTTAAACATGAGTATTTTTTCATCTGCACAGCAGGAATGAGTAACAATATTCTACCATTGGAACAGGTTTCCTGTACCTACAATAGAAGATTTACAATAAAATTAGTTTACTTGATAAATGCTGGTGGCATATCCCTTTTCAAGATCTGGTCTTCTGTTGTCTGCACAGTCTCTTTTCCAACCTGCAGGAAAAAGAAGTCATACTTAAGATTCAGAATGTCACTGTAAAACCTAGATGAAAACAAATAGCAAAATAGCAACAAAAAAAAACCTGATCTGTACTAATGATAATCCCTTTCACCAAATTTGCTGTTGCTGTGTCTGTTTTTGAGACCGCTATATACTGTGGTTAATGCTTTAAATATCACGTTGTTTCTTTTCAATATCTCTACTAAATTAACAAGGGAGGCAGCCACTTTTCCCTCTTCCCACTCTCCAAAGAAACAATGCTATTTGTTTGCTACACTTAGCTGTAAAAACTTAATCCGTGTGCATTCTGTAGGCTCCCCTCCCTCCTCATCCCCACAAATCAGAAATCAAGTACAACATTAAAAGAAATTATTCCCACTTTGCTACTCAACCTAGTCTATTAGAAAAATGTAGTTGCTTACTGAGAATACACCCCACATCCACATTCACACTGGCCTTTAGGCAAAAATAATTATGCAGAAGTTAATCAAGAAAGAGATGGAGTAAGATCTGGAGTTTTCCATATACTAGCTCTTGTCTTACACAATGGAAGGCTTTATAACTGGTAGCTGGCTCTTTAGACTATGAGATCACCAACTTGACAAAATATTTCCAGCTCCTTTGTTCACTGTATTTTCCAGCTGAATAAGCTATTCAGAAAGGCATCACAAAGCAGAAGGTCTTTAACCCAGACACTAGTTTGTGTTAAGAGCTGCCAGGCCTGCTCAAGCTAGACAAGACAGCCCTGTGAATCCCTGATCAGCTGGTGTTTAAAGAGTTGCTGTTGTTTGACTGAAGCTGTAGTGTGCCAGGATGCATAGCCTTCCAGAGGCAGCATTTCCTTGCAAATTTCTGCTGCTTGCCAAAAACTGTCTCCCTAAATCTAGTACTTTTCAGAGGGGCTTTACAGAAATGCATCAGGCCTAGTTATTTTATTTGATTCAAACACAGTCAGCCTAGCCTAGTTTTTTTCTTTTTAAATTTATTAGTACTACACTAACAAGTAGTCACATTTTTATAAGCAATAAAGGGAAGAGGTAGGAGGACATTAAATGTCCTCAATTTCATAACAGGTTTCTGTCTCTTATAGTCAGTTTAGGCTCACTACCAGCCCTGCTCCCTCTTGGTGTACAGTACTGCACAGTTACTTGGACTCCAAAACTCCATGGCAGTGCCATGAAGTTTATAAACATCTCATACTCCATTTCTTGGGACAGGGTTACATGACCCACCAGACAGTATGCCAGCTTTGTTTGAATTATTTGCATTGCACTCATGAAAGACATTTTTTATATTTCTCACATGTTTATATGCACACACGCGTGATAAAGATGACACAGAAAACGGGTAACTTTCATAAACTTTGGATTACACATAGTTCAGAGAAGACTGTCACCAGGTGAAAATGAAGAGCAACATGTTATTTCCAGAGAACCACCAGGAGGAAATCCCATCCCATTCCTTTCAATATTTATTTCTCTTGGAGCTGCACCAATTTGCATATATTTCATTTTATCTAAAAAAAAATTAGGATATACAGTATTTAAAGAATGCATTAAAAAGTTTACAATGGGAAGGCAGCTTCAATTTGAAAGTCATTCTAACAATCATTATTGCTATTCTATATTGAACAGTCAGTCAGAAGCAACCAAGAAACAGTTTCTGCTCAAGTTACAACACACTTGATGCTTGATATAAGTTACTTCTAGTTTTATTACACCATACAAAAAGCATTTCTTCATTCAGTCTGGAAAGTGTAAGTATCTTCTAAGTCCATTACTCAAAGAAGCATTATCAACTAATTATAAGTAGATATATACACACAAAATATGTACTTTATATATTTATACATACACACATATGTATGGACATTCTTTGCTATGCCAAGCTAGGATCTTTAGTCTTCAAATTAAAGTAAAAGAGTCAATTCCCATTTTCATTTTTATGGGGAGTTTTAACCTCAAAACTTTCCTGAAACAGACACAGTCTGTTAAACTCCAAAACCAGATCATTGCTCTTCCAAGTCCATCACAAAACAGAAATGCTCATTCCTCCAATATCCTCAGGACTATACAGCACACAGACAGGACATAAGATTTCAGGCAGTTCCAAGGAGGCCTCAATTTAAAAGGTCTCCCACCTTTCTAGAAAAAAAGGACTTTTTACCCTATTTTAAGCACTAGTACAGGACATATTCACTGAATCTGTTTAAACATAAAACCTGTGGCTCAAAGAAAAGCATTTCAGATTCACACAGCTGTTAGCTAACCTTTCCAGAAGTTGCTCTTTGCATTTGTAGCCAACATAGGGATAGAATGTAAAGAACAAACGTACTCTACATACCATTTAATGGGCAAAGTCTCATAACATGAAGCCACATTCATTACTAAAAATACACAACCCCAAAAGAGTTTTGTGGGTTTTCCTTTTCAGCTTTGTGGTGGGGGAGGGGGGGATGTTTGTTTCTTACTTTTTGTTTTAATAAGATCCTCTTTCTTGAGACGAAATTTTACATGGGTTAAGCATTTTTTTGACACACTGCAGTACATACAAGGTAGAGATTCACTCAACTTTACCTTCTCCATACTCCAGAACCAAGGGAATGAAGTTTGTTTTTTTTTTTTTTCCTTAAAATATATCTACACATTCCCTATTTCAGACAGAAGGCTTGTCAAGCTTCATGCCAATATAAGAAGAATTATCTGGGTAACCTGTATTTTATTTCTACCCAACAGTATACATGCAGAAAAAACAGGATTCCTACTTGGGTTTCAGGTATTCTTACCTCATCAAAAAATTTTTCCCTAACTAACCAGGAAGCAACAGTCTCCATGGAATAGAAGCAGCTTCTGCTCTTAATACTGAAGTGGCCATTACTCATGGTTCCAAAGAACCTGCAGCAGTTAACACAGTAAAGAGACCATAGCTTCTTGAACGCTGTACCTGCCCAGAGAAGCACAGAGAACTTACAAAGGTACTTTCATAGCTACAGCTTCTACCCATCCATATTAATTTCCATACTTTTTGGGAGATTAGAGGCAAATCAATTGAATCAAGATAAAAGAATGAGCTACTTCCCTGCTTGCTCCCTGCAACAGTGAACAAGAGGCTGACAAGTCTAGTAATTGAAAGGAAATGGGACACACACAAGTCAGAGGGCAAATATGGCCACTGAAAAGCCTTCTAGGAACACCGCTGTAAGAAGCAGGAGGAGACTGAGATTTCCTGCTGCTTTTCACTTTTAAACTTGCTTGTAACTATCATATGAGTACACTTATCTGCTGCTGATCAGCAGAAGATCAGTGTGTTTCCTGCCAGGGAGTATTGTTTCCACAGCAAAGCAAGAAGAAAAATTTCTTATCAGGCTGAGCTTCTTCCTTATAACGAGTTTTGCAGCTTTCTGTCATGTCTGTTTCTACTGCAGGAAAGACATGAGCACCCCACATCCCATCTTCTTAGCCTGTTGGATACGGTAAAGAAGAGCTGTTCAGTGTGGAGGGGAAATAGTTTCAGCTTCTGTCATTCTCCAAGAGTTTAAACAAAGACACCAAACAGTAATATCCAGTTCTGTTAATATCTACAAGTTTGAAAGTACAAACAGCATGTATCATATAGAATAAAATGTAAATATTTAAGATTAGTCTGAAGTTTGTTTGGGAGTAGTTTGGGTTTTTTCCCCTTTTTAAACAGAGATTCTTCTGGATGCCTATACTGACAATACCAATTTGACAATTTGCCAAATGCTGGAAGTGAAATTTTCCTTGCAGCTTGTATGATTACCCAGTTAAAAAGAAAGACAACCTTAGAAGAACTAGTTCTTGCAATGTTTCAGAAGCTAACTTAAAACATCTGCTATTTTTACCGGTTTTAGCAAGGAGCTGAAGAATATTCCTGCATCATCATTCAGTGAACACATGTAGCCCAGGCTGTAACACTAGCAGAGCCCCAGGCTTCTTCCAAGGAATAGGCTACAGTAGGAGCTTTGGTTGACAGATTAAAGTACCACTCAAAGTGATATAGTCTGTATGCTGTGAAAGCAATCTCACATTAAAATCCAATTGCTGGTTTATGCTTTCTTCCATGTTTTCAAGCTTCCTGGAAGAACAGCAACATGACAATGGGAGTGTTAAATCTCACATCAGAAATTTGTTGTACATCAGTGTGGTTCCATGAAGTTCTCTGCAACTTTTCTCAATTTCTTCAGATGTCTGTCCTGAAAAAATAAACTTAAGTATTTGCTATAACTCTACAACGACAGCAGCTTCTACATTGCATAGCCACATCTAGAATCCATTTCAAAATAGAGTTGCCAGTCATTTCTTACCACTCCACATTTTAAGAAATTAAAACTGGCCTAGATTTCAAGACTATGAACAATTTATCAAGCAGAGCTAGAAGGATAACAAAGCTACACCAAATTTATGCCTACTCCTTGCTGGCATAGATGATGTACATTTCAGTCCAGACTGAAAAATACAGCATAGGCAGAGAGAATTAAGTCTTCATGAAAGCACTTTGAATTCAAGTGACAGCCTGAGGGGGTCTTACTCACACTTGACAAGATAAAGAAAATTATGACTGAAGTTAATGGTATCTGGTTTTGTATCCTATCCCTTTCATGGAGTTTGTCTGTCCCCACAAGGCCTGTTCACTGAAGGCCTAGAAAGCAGATCCTTTATCTCAAACTAAGTTCAGAGACAGTTTGCCTCAGTGGGTTCAAAAGTAGCAAGGGCTCAAGAATTACATCACAATTGTTCAGTTTTCTCTTTGTGAAACCAGTCATTGGAGCCAAATTACACGGAAAGTTTTTGGGAAGGAGCTTTAGCAGTAAAAGAAGCAAACAAGTCTTAGCTGTTTATCTTCACTGTTTTCAGTCACAGTATTTTATTGCAACCCATGTTCTGTTTTATTTACAGTATCAAGCAAATCCAGTTGTTGGTATCAAGCAAATCCAGTTGTTGGTATTTCAATCTATCTCATCCACTTGTTTCTTAGCAATACAGCTGTTGGAGTGAATGTTGCTTTATCATGCCCTCTTAGTTACCGTAATCCACATGGTAAGCGTTAGCAAAACAGAATTGCATACATCCTGGCATAGCAGCAAAGCATAATAATTTGCCTGATGCAAGCCAAACACCTTTGGGGTACATAATAAAATTTCTTGGTCACTCAAACATAACTGGAAACTGTTTGTCATCTGATGGTAAAGACAAAACCTTCTGCAAACTGTTAACAGAGGAGATAAGCAACACTGAAGTGCTTTTAGAAAATAAAAAAAAACTAAGAGAAGAGGTCTACAGGTTACTCCTCACATTCTAATCCTTCTCATCCAGTACTATAAAACTTTTTTTTTTTAAACACAAAACTTCATCTTTTTCCTTCAAAGGTTCTCTTGGAAGCATTTAACAATGCAAGTTTCCAATTTCTTCATCATTCCACTCTCATCTTGCTTTGAATTATAATTGGGATTGATACATCATTGGCAATTAGTAAGTTTAACACTGTTTTAAGAAGTTTTAGGCTTTTCTACTTAACTGTAAACTAGCAATGACAGTCAACAGGACCACTTCTCATTCAAGCCAGGCATGAGCCTAAAGAGAGTGCTGAATCAGAACTTATCTTCTTTGCCTTTCAGTTAATATGGAAGCTGTATATTGGCTCCTGGCTTTCTCATGATTACCCTGGAGACTACATTCCAGGCATAGCAAGGTACAATTTCAAAGTCATGTGGCAATGTGAAGTAAATTAGAACACTCCAGCCATCTGGTCCTTAATAGCAACAAAGTGACCTACCTGTCTGCACTGGTGATTAAGATAAATTCAGCTGGCTTCAGGCTAAGGAAATCCTGCTGTCCAAGTAATACATAACCATGAAAGATCAACCATATTGAAAAACAGAAGCTTACATCATTTGTGTACCAAAAGACTTTTATTCATGCTGCTCTTGTCTAACTGTTACTAGTACAGAGCTGAGGCTTGGATTGTTTAGCTAATTACAGGATGCACAAGTGAAAGGAAACAAAAGCACCTACTGATTATGTGAGACTTTTTACAGAACAATTACACTTTAGAAATTAGTTCTTTTATCAAAAGAGCTTCTTCTAAACCAGTGCTTCCAAGTTAAAACTCCCTTAAGACATTGTAACTCCACTTCTGTCAAATAAAATAAGCCAGCTCTGACCTTTGAGCATATACAAAACTGTTATGGGTTTTGTCTGGCAGCAAGGGAGGGGTTAAAGTGGTGGCTCCTCTTTTAAATGACTCTTAATGAGTCACCCCCCCAAGCATGTGGTAACAGGGGGGTGGGGGAAGGGAGGACACCCACTGTCACATAGATTTTTTGTAAGAAACTGCTTGCCCATCTTCAGACTGGACCCACCCCAGGCCAGGCTGAGCCAATTGGCACCTCTGCAAATAACATATTTAAGACAGGGCACAGAACAACGGGTTGGCGCGACCCTGGGCAGGGCACAGCTTGGGTGGACAGTCTGGCCTCCGCCATGTCTCACCCAGGAGCCCTTCTTCCCAGGAGCCGATGAAGACCTTCGACTGTGGCGAAAAGAGAAGCAGGATCTGAGAGATGAAGGAACTGCATGGCACTCCAGTCAGCGAGTGAGCTCCGTCATTTTCCCTTGCCACATGGTGAAGAAAAGAAGCAGCCATGGAGGACCCCCATGCTGGAACTAGAAGCCCCACACCGGAGTCAAGGGAGTTGCCGGGGGACTGAAGTGCCCTTGGAAACTCCACGTGGCATCCAGGAGAGACTGTGAGGAGAAAGGAGCAGCAGACTGCATCCCCGACCTCCCCCCCCTCCATGTGCCACCAAGGGGAGAGAAGGTACAGAACAAAGCCTTTGGGACGAAGGGAGGGGTGGGGAAGAAGCGCCTTTTTGCAAGATGTGGTTTATCTTTTTCAATACCCTGCTTCTCGTTGTAAATAGTTAATTAATTCAATTGTTTTTCCTTGTTCTTCAAGAGTGATGTTGGTTTCTTGCCCATGACCCTAAGTGGTAAGTGAAACCCTCCCTGTTCCCTGCCTCAGCCCAGAAAACTGTCCTCGTGGTTTTATAAACCACAACAAAAACTCACCTGGAAAAATAAGATACAGCTGTTGTCCTCTACAAATGAGATTCACAGCTGCAAATAGCTACTTTTACCTTACAAATAAGTCTAATGAAAGTACCTCATACCAAACAGCATGCAGACTCCAGAAGCTCTTCCAGTTTGTTTCCATGTACCCAGGCCTATGAATCATCACTAAATTTCAGAGCACCTCTTAACATAAATCCTGCTGCAGATGTATACACAGATTAGTACTGTACTAAAAGATAACACATGACATCATAAAGCTAAATTCTCTTTTTATTCAGATACTTGTCTGAAAAGCAAGAAACCACCAAACACCATGACACTACTGGTAGCTTTGCATCACCTTTGACAATCTGCTCATACCTGCAAGTTGGAAAGAACTTTGTTTTATGATGATCTTGCCTTCACCAGTAATTGAGATGCATCCTATCCCCCCTAGCCATCCAAGTGTTAAGTCAAGTATAAGTACCTAGGAAGCTTACTTAGGATTAAGGCTTTTTGGCTCTGTTAGTAACAGAGTAATAAAAAGCCTTACCATAGGAAGTTCATAGATCATATCCAGTGGAAGAAATATTTCTTTCCAGCTACAGCAGAGTGGCCTGTGAGAATTTATGTTGCTAATATAGATCAATATTGTACTGCAGAGAGTCTCTAAACCAACTCAAGCTATAGCTTGACATAGTTAGTCACAGACTTCCTCCCCAGGATGGTTTTGTCCAGCAGAATGACAAATGCTCTGTAACAATATAATTAAATTGTTATTTCACCTATCCACATGTTGGCACAGAAAATATTCAAGGAGTTGAAAAAAAGAGAAAATAAATTAATATGTATTCTGTTACTTCTCACACAAGTTTCACATGCAGAACAGCAGAGAAGTTTCTCCCTCTCAGGTTTCTAAGATGTGCAACTAAACCAGGTGCAAGGCAGATGTCTACTACAAATGTCTTAATTCCACTTTAATATTCAGTCCACCACAAAATCTGTTTTTACTTTTTATAATACATTTTTCCTCTTTAAAACAATGTTAATTTGAGAGGTATTGTTAACTACATGAGGCATTTTAATATACCAGATACTGTGTTCTAGGATCTTCTTTGTTATATGAAAACTTGTACTGACTTCTGAATACCAGACTGTTCAACACTGATTTTCCCTCTTCCACAGAAAAAAAGGTCAGCACTGCTTCCATTACGAGCTCCCTCCTAGAGCATCAGTGGTTCCAGAGTAACATATTTTCTAAGTACAAGACACTGAGGGTTCCCTGCAGGAAGACAAAATTTAAACATGAGAAAGAAGCAGCAGTTTTGAAAACCTCTGATAGTAGTAGGAGGTGGAATACCAATCATCGATTTTAAGATACAACAAATCAGAAAAAAGACTCACTTATAGCACCTGATCAGGGTGATGCATTTGTCAGTAGGTAAATGCAAGAATACTCACCACCCCACTGTTTGTGACACTGCTTTTTAGCATGTTCTAAATGTGACTATTTTGCCAAAGCCACTGTCATGTGACCACCCTTTATTCTAAGCAATTCTGAAATTTGTACAGTAATTCTCCCTGCCTCTTCTCATGACACCGTTCCAAGTTACTGAACTTGTTCTATTCTGCCTGCCTGTCATAAATGCTGGCTTATTTACCTACAGCCCCGTCAAGCAAGCACCTGTTTTCCCTGCCTTGAGGGGTTACAAAAACTAAATAGGTTTAGTGCTAAACAATGTACTGAGGCAGAGAAGGGATACATAAGAGGTGCTACCCTCATCTATTTACTTAAGTAAAGAGGTTCCTGCAACAAATGCAGGAACCAGACACAGTTCTGTCCCTCATTGACTTGGTTTAATCCCAATGTTTCCCTTGAGAGTAAAATTAGCTTTATTGATACAGTAACATTTTTCACTGAGTTTTTAATACTATATTAAGATTGTCTTTATGTGTTGACTAATATATGGTTGAAGAAACAAACTCACTGCAAGTAATCTTTTGGTATAAAGCCTTCCCACAGCAAATGTTTCTTCACCAGCAGGATACATACTAACATGGTATTTCATAGTGACTATCCACCTTCCGTAGCGTATTAGACAATTTGTCTTTCATAAGAGTCTCATTTTACTTGACTAATGGTTAATTCAGGTGTACAATAAGTTAATGGCATAAGTCATGGCTCACATGTTAAATGTAATGTTTTAATTAACTAGAACGATATCTAGTTACATTAAATAGAATAAGGACTAGAAGTGGTGGGCTGTTTTCCAAGGGACAGTGCTCATTTACAGTACCATTAAAAACTTAAGTGTCAGAAACTTGATGCTATGTGATTATTTTCCAGCCTGATTTTGACTTCAGTGCTTGTACCATTTATACCAGCTCTGTAAGGAATTCAGCATGTAAAAGAGGACCCATTTATGCAGTCATCACAAAGAATTTGCAAACTATTACAAAGTAGCCAATCAGTAGAAATAACTGACAGAGGATATTAAAAAAAAAAAATCAAACAGTGCCTGATCTGGCATAGTTCTGAGTTAGATGAAGACATACTCTGTAACAGAACTCAAACTTCCTATGTGGTCAAGGAACAAACTACTTTTCACATCAAAAAAACCACTTTAAAAAACAATTATTTTCAACAGCTTTTGCTATTTAATTCCTGACCCACAATGAAAAAGAAAATCATTCTTTGAATAGATTCAGCTAATAAACTATGGCATAGCAGCAGATGTTACCAAGGTAGTCAGAATCTTCTACTATGGAATAACATAACCAATAAGAAAGTTATCATCTAATCAATTCACAGTTTCAGATGTTCGTTTAAGAAATTAGGTCTGTAGAATGAATTAAATTATAAGAATTCTGACTTTGAACATGTATCTTCCATGCTATCTTGAGTACAATCTGCTCTTAGCCATTGGTACAGTCTACATTGAGCCATTAAATCCTGTTTCCACCCAAAACAGTGGAGCCAGCCTACTTTTAAAACAGTGCTTTGGACTAACATTAATGTACATTACATTCTACTTCTCTAATGCTCTCATAAAGCTTTGATTGGGTGAACATACTCTTACTGTCCCTACTGGAAAATTTAGTTCACATAATATTGAAACCTGTGGGACTTTTCTTTGTACCAATGGACTTGTTTAGCCCTATTACTGTAGACAGTAGCATCTGAACATGCTTCACAGGGTGGACACATTCTCAGTGTAGCTCTGTAACATGAAGCTCCTACTATTCTCAGTTGAAACAAAGGAGGAAAACTAGGTAGTGTAAGCAAGCAACATGAAAGTTACAATCCAGTACATACATATATCTAGGCTAAAACGGCTTATTTTGTTAAGTCCCCATGATTGGCGAAGCTAGCCAAAGTCTGGCTTTACCTCTTGCATGCAAAAGGAATAATCCCAGACACTGTTTGTTCAAAGTTGTGCAGAAGTAAAGCCTCTATAAACATGTCTTAAATTAATCTCTAAATTTAACACTGAAACAGAGACATCAGAAAGTTCAACCTCTTTAAAACAGAAGCTTTTTTCATTTGAATTTGTTAGCATTTTAGAGCTCCCTTTGCCAGGCACTGTATAAATACATATTATCCAGTTCACATGTAACAACAGACCATTGCTGAGTCACATTAGAAGAATGTTGACAAATCAACTCCACATTAGAATAAGGATATCAAGGTATCACCAACACTTGATGGTATAATTGCTACCACTTTGAGAAGTTATAGGTGCCATTTCTAGCTGTTTGAATCCTTTTACAAGTTTAATAGAAATTAATTAAAAATCCTTTAAATCTTTGTAAGGTAAACACATTTAGAGATGTAGTTCCTTTACCTGCTACAAAAATGTGGTTGAAAAGAGAAACAGCAGTACTGCTGCAAATCTGACTGAAAGCATCTTCTATGACAGGAAGCTACACTTATTCCCAACAACATTTCATCTTATTGAGGACATTGGTCCAAATTTAAAAGCAGTGGAACAGAAGAGAAGCACTCTGAGCCATCATTATACTACACAAAACAGAAATACAAGTTTTCAGGCCAGCTAACAAGTGAACTCAAAAGCATGTCTGAAGAAAGGAATTACACTCGATTGTGAAAGCAGAAGCTAGATCAATCAAGTTTACAAATCCCCTCTCACAGCTTACTTCCTCTGTTGCCACACGGTACCAACGCTAGTTACCAGCATCACCAAAATCTTTAACACACTAATAAGCCATATGTAGGGAAGTTTGCTCTTCTCAAGAAAAAAAGTGCAAGACAACTATCTAAACATCTGCCATAAAGGCTAAGCAACAACTCTTTGCAGCAGTTAGTAACTGCTTCAGGGTCATATAATATTTTTCATATTTCACTATTCTGAGTAATTGGAGAACACGTTAGAGACTCCAACTGCCCACCCTTCCCAAACTGCCGGAGCAAAATCATCATTCCAGACATTAGCTTGCCATTGAGAGATAAAACACTCCATATTCCATAGCTTTGAACTACAATAATCACTGATGTCAAGCAGGGAAGATAAAAAAATCAGGTTGTCAGAAAAATACATTCCTTCCTGCTGCATGGGGGAGTGGGTTCAACTGGTCTGACAGCTCAAGGGCCAGCGGAGTCTAGTCAGAGAGCTAAGGAAGGCATTAAGAAGTGCTATTACTTTTTTCTTTCAGAGAAAGATTGAAGTCAAACTGAAACCCAAATAAAATTCACAAAGGTTCCCATTCCCCACCCCTTGATTATTTCAGAAAAAGGGAACTTTCTGTAAATGTGACAAAGAAAAATGCAGCACTTACTCAGCCGCTACAGTTAAGTCAGTTGTTTGGCAGTTCACAGAATCACACAGAATCACAGAATGTTAGGGATTGGAAGGGACCTCGAAAGACCATCTAGTCCAATCCCCCTGCTGGAGCAGGAACACCTAGATCAGATCGCACAGGAACGCATCCAGGCGGGCTTTGAATGTCTCCAGAGAAGGAGACTCCACCACCTCTCTGGGCAGCCTGTTCCTGTGCTCTGTCACCCTCACCATAAA